>MJUU01051113.1:78792-131701 GCA_002080025.1 Modiolus philippinarum | reverse complement strand
GCACTCACAGTGTGAACTCCCATGAAAACCGGGAGTGACATCAGGTGCTCCGGAAGGGTAAGCATGTCCTGCTCCACTAGCGATACATGACTAAATACAAATGACATAAAGCTCATTATAGTATAATTGCATATTTTAGTCATGTTTAATCACACTTTATGCACTTTGATGCAGATTTTCTCAAAGTTTGGTGAGTAATTAAACGTCAATGCGGTTTGGCAAGAGATAATAATTTCAAAACCGACTGAAATTATTTTAGAAACTCAGTTCCAGCAATAAGTAATGTACTTATATAACCACTTTATTCTATAGCTAAAAACAACCCTAGCACCTGATAGACTGTTGCTTTTTTCTCTAGCCATACATGTATGGACATGGGCGTATATTGTGGTGAGACTAGTACACCCTCATGAAAATTAAGAATAAGTAACTTATGCCTAGCCATAATTTTAGTTGTGTCCAGCGTAAAATATAATTGTGCTCAGCCTGGAGTATTTATGCCAAGCCTGCAATATGATTATGCCTACTCTTAAATATTATAATTCCTAGTCTGAAGTATTTTCCCTAGCCTTACTAGCTTGAAGTAATTAGCTTAGCCTAAAGTGATCTTAGTTCAAGCTAGGAATAATTATATAATGCGCGAGTCATAATCGAAGTGTAGGCAAGGCCTGGTTAAATCTTTTCGGCTAGAGATATTCATATTCAATGCTATGTATAAATATTTAAGGCTGGTCGTGATTAAAGCTATGGCTAGATATATAGCTATTTATTTTTTTTATGCTAATACCGCGCCATACACACGATAACTTTAATCCACATCCGTTTATATTTTCACCGGCGGATAGATCCTCCTAGAAAAGGGGTTTCCAGTTGAGTTTTGCTTCATACCGGTGTTACATACTAGTCTTTCCCACATACTAGGATCCCCCCACCCCGGAAAAATTAGTATATACTAAGATTTCCCCCCGGAAAATCTAGTATATACTGAATTTTCCCCCGGGGAAAATGAGTATAGACTAGAATTCCCCCCTACGGAAAATCTGGAACGTGTATACAAATACCAGTTTTTCCAAAATACTAGAATTTCCACTTTTATAAAGAAGAAATCTGCAAACGGCAGATAAGATAACGAAGTTGGATTTAGATCTATCTTTCATTTAATCTTGAAACACTTAGAAGAAAGCAAGGCAGCAACGAACAATGTTAATCAAATTAACAAAACGAATAGCATAGACAGGATATAGATATATACTTCTGAAAATCAGACCAAATCAGCTGCAAACAAGAAAATTATTGACGCAAGCGTCAAATTATAGGCCACCTAATATTGAAATTTCAAAAGTGTTGCATTTTTCATGGGAGTTTGCAATATTTAGATTGTGAATCAATTGTGTACAAAATGGATATTATGTTCTTAAGTGAGAGCAGATCACAAAACATAAAAGCTGACAGTGTCAATGCCTGTGAATGATGGAAAAGCAAGTCCTATGTCTTGTTGCCTTTGACATTTGTTGCATATAAGGGTACCTTAATTATGAATAAATCCGCGGGAAATGTGAGGAACGAATTCACGCTATAAATTAAAGACCCGTTAGGCGATAAAAAATCACTTTGTTTTGATAATCTACGTGTATTTATTGTACATGTATTTACACTATGTATATATTATCACAATTATATCTTGAATCCATAATACAGATGGAATAAACTTAATTATAAATTGCAACATGGTGATTACATTAAAGGAGTTCATTATTTCAAGCATGCCTTTTCAACTCCTTCAATGTATCCAATTAAAAATCGATTCTAAATTTGCTCCAAAACATTCATGTATCTATGACAACCATTTTTTAACTGAAAACTTCAGGTATATGATGATGAAAGACATTAAAATTGATTTTAAAAATTTTTGAACGTTTGAAACATCAAAATCATTATTTTTTTAGACTTGTATTTTTTTTTACATGTACCATCAACTATATTCATTCCGCGGTAAATCATGTAATTCGTACAAATCCTATATCAAATAACGGACCGCCTCGTGGCGGCCCGTAATAAATACCAATAATGCGTAAGGGCTAACAGAAAAAGTATGTATATCGGCTGCATATGAATAATATAAGTGAACTTGCAAACATGTTTATCTCCGCCGTATTTTAGAATGTTGCAGCTTTAGAAAAAAATAAATTTAAGATATTTTACGAAAGGATATGGAGAGTCTAATATAAGAACCGAAACGGGGTGAGAATGAGAACACGAAATCGCCTCAAAAGACGGGTTTGTTAAGAAATCGAGACAGTAACAGCAAATCACCTCTACAACCAAGTCCCACTGTTTAGAAGTGCTTCACTTTTCATATCGGTATCTCTAACCTCTGTAGATTGTAACATTAAACCCATATTTATCGGTAATTTGTATGATTTTTCTTTGATCTCGTGAGACAAATATTTTCAATATTTGCTACTGCCGAATGACATAAAATAGATAGAGAATAATGGAAGTTTTGTTTTTGATACTTCAAATTAGACTCGCCCATAAGTGGGCTCGTCCATTATTGTCGGCGGTATTTTTCGTATCAAAAACAAAACTTCCATTATTCTATATATATACTTTACAGGTTGAGAAGAAGCGTCATAATTTTAGGAAAGTTGAGAAAGAACTTTACTGTAGTCCACGGAAATTCCAACCTCTCGTTTGTCATCACTTTACGACTTTTATTAATAGACCTTCTACAATCGCAAGATAGTTTTGTCACTACAGTCCTTCGGAACTTCGTAGTGCATATTTTGTTCGGTGTTTTTGTTTTTTAACTCACTTGGCCTAAAAGGCCATGCCAGCTTTTGCCATCACTGTCAACAATTTCAAAAATCTTTTCCTCTGAAACCACTAAGCCAAATGTAACCAAACTTGGCCAGAATCATCACCAGGGTATGGCTTCTCAAAATTGTGTTCGATTAGGCGGCAGGTTAAACAACATGGTCGCTGTTGCTAAAAATAGAACATAGGGGTAAATTGCAATTTTTGGCCAATAACTCGAAAACCGTTATAGATGTAAAAAATCTAAGGGGGTTTAAAATGATCAGTATGAAGAGATCTACCTACCGTGCAATTTTGAAAAAAATCTGAAAACCCCATCTCGGAGTTATAGCCTTTTTTCCGTTAAATTTTCAGAATTTGTTCTTTTTTTTATTTCAAAATAGAGGTCAAGTTTAAATTGCAAAAAAAATTATCAGCATATCAAGTTCTACCTACCCTGAAATTTTGAAGAAATTAAATAAGTTTTAAGTAAAAAATGAATGTTAACATGTATTTGGATTGGAATTGTTACATGCAATAGGTTGAAAGTAATGTTTACATTCATTGTTACATATGCAGTGCATTTATTTCGCATAAAGCCAAGGGGGAAATTCTAGTATGAATTTCGACAAAGGGGGAACATCTAGTATACACTCAAGTTTCTCCCCTCAAATTCAGGGGGGAAAATGAGTATATACTAATTTGTCCGGGGAAAATAACCAGTATATACTCATCTTTCGGGGGGGGAATGAGTAGGGGGAAATCTAATATGTGACACCGGTACGAAATTTATTTTTCCCAGAATCTTTAAACACATTTAAAACCCCGGAATCCCTCTTTGGATGTTCAAATGATTTCATATGTTTATTTGATCATGTGAAAAGACATATCATCGAAAATTGACTTTCGGCCTAATGGACCTTCGCACCAATGGGCTTTCGGACCAATGGATCTTCGGACTATCGCACAGCCTGAATTTCGTCCAGCACAAAATATAGCTTTCAATAGCCGGGTGTTACTGTACATTCTTTCCGGTGTGCAGAATGTACGGGTACATAAGTAACCAAGAGTATTTTTACCTGGCACTAGTGCGTTAATTCCGTAATTCCGTCAGAAGTATCACCGTAGTGTATTTAGGTCTTGGAATTTATGCCCTAGTGTATGCTACCGGAAAGAATACACAGATGGATAGAATTCACTTTTAATATACCTCTTCATAGGTTCAATCTAGGGTGGAAATGCATGATGTTTAGAAGCTCAGTGTAGATCAGCTTCGATGAAGGAGAAGATTTTATGTCTGTCGACAAAGAATGAGACTACGCAATTTTATTATTTTATACAGCCGTCCGAAGTATGTGACAACTTTACCTACTAAACCTGTTTTATGCATAATATCGTAAAGACATTCTATTAGGCTTGATAAATTATTTCGAAAATTACCCCAAAATATATGCAATTTTATGAATTATTTTAACGTTTTTTTTTTCGTTTTTTTTAGTGGAACAATTACATAAGAGGATATGCAGAAAATTCACACGAGATCGCAACATGGCAACAACGTTCTCTCGCACTATAATTAGTTTTAAATGGGCTGCTAAATTCGTATTTTTAAGCATCACTAGAAGCATTAGACCTATAAAATGTAGGAAACAAACAGTTAATATGCTAATAATAGCAAAAAAGAAGAGCTTAGGCAGAGAAATTTGTATAAGGGTCATAACAGAGACATTGAAGAAATATCTATGAAAAAAAAATTAAAAAAAACAAAACAAAAAAGATTTTAAAAAAATTAATAACAGAAAACCAATTTCAGCAGATTTTCACAATATAAGAACACAATAACCAATTTCTTCGAACTTATTTGAAAATGTTTGTTACTAAATTTCTTTTATTTTTGTATTTGTATTTGCTTCGGGTTTTTGATGTTTATTTACTATGAAGGCAGTAACCGTTTTATTATATCGAAACTAAAAGATGTCGTACACGACAAATGTAAGTTTTTACATTTTGGTATCGATATCAACAGCAGATTTAGTATATCTTTTGACTTGGTCAATGATCGAGTGAAAAGAATCACGATTCAAGCCGACTTTACTATTAAAGAGCGAATTTCAAAAAGAAGTGTGGAGGGAGGGAAAACGATTTAACTCAAATAAACAATATATCTAGCCATATAAAGGATTCTTCCATAGGTATAAGACCAAATTTAAAAAAAAAATAATTATGATGATTTGCCTTTTACAATCTATTTTTAATTGAATTCCAGTCGACTGATATAATATATGAAACTTTAATGTTATTATATAGTTTTCTTGGAGTACTCCGTACTCTGTTTTTTTTAATGCTGCTTCTAAGACATAAATTGTATAATATCCTAGTCAATCAAAATTAATTTTATTCTGTATTTTAAATTCATTGTAATGTCTATTATATTCGGAAAGTGGTTGCCATTAGAAGTATTTTTCCAGTAGTCGAGTAAATACGCAAATAGGGAAAATGGTAGATACAATAAAAAGCTTAGGGTAGTTTATAAATATAATCTTTTTGGTGGTTCGGGTGTCTAAAACTGCGCATCTGATGTCATTGCGTAAGCATTTTCGAGATATTTGTTTATATCGGCAGATTAACTAGACAACCAAGAGCTCTAAAGCACATCCTAGCAATAAACTTATTAAGAAGTTTTGCTTCAACAAAGCATAAAAATTGACTGTTGATTAAGGGACCGACCATTTAACATAAAGGGGGGGGGGTATGGTTTTTTTGCTAGACAGGGAATTTTATTTTTTGCACACGTATCAACAAAATATTTTTTTTCAAAATTAACATTACTTTTTGGGGCAGAAAGCCTCATTCAGAAAATTTTTNTTCATCATTTTGGCAGCCAAAATATTTTTTTCACATAAAATCAGATCCAAAATTTTTTTTAGAAAAAAAACCATAGCCCCCCCCCCCCCTTTCAAGTTAAATGGTCGGTCCCTAAATAGATTGTTGCCGATACCATATTTTGGACATATTCATATGGTCATACAAATTCCGCATTACTTTTACTTTTTTCTGGTTTTTGACATGGAAAGTCGTTATTTCCTGTAAATGATTAACGCACTTTGTGAATGGAAACAGGTGATTATGTATCGGAGGATGTACTTTGTGATTCAATTATTTTAGACTCATTATCCAATTTAATTGATAATTATCTCTTTCCTACTAACCGTGGGAAAAGTTGGATGTGCTTTGATGTTATTTATATTGTAAACTATATATATATGTGTGAAAATAGCAAAAAAAAAAAAATTCGGATGTGTAAGTTTATTATGATATTTTATCCATATCAAACACTAAATAATTACCCTAAATCAGATTAAATTGTTGAATACTTCTATTTTTTCAACGAAAGCAGAAGCAAAAAGTCAAACATTCAACTGAAAGATATTGGGGAAATCGTAAAAGAAACTCCTTATATCCAAATAAGGAAAGAAGATAATATGACAATGATGTATAATGAAAATATAGATGAAACACCATCTCAAAGATAAAAATTCGTTCTTCCGTTTGACATCTATGCTTTTATCAAATTAATCATAGTTTCCGAAAATGTTTAAAAAGATGCAGACATATAAACAAAAATACCCTTATCACAACAAAATGTAAATGATCAAAAGTGATAGATCTCTACAGGTATCAATGGAGACAGTCCATATGTGTCAATGAAAGCAGTTAAAAAAGACAATGAACAGTCAAATAAGAAATACAAACCGTTTTGAGATCAATGCCAGGAATAAAAAAAGATTTAGATGCCCATAAAGAAGAGTAATGGAGAATTTCCTTTATTACCAAGACTTGTGAAATGTAGGTGTAATCATGAAGATTATGAGAAAGCCATAGAAGACTCCCCTTTATCAGAAGGACCATCAAAGTTTAAAGGTTTTCTAAGGAAAAGATTAAGGTTTTGTCAATGAAGACACCAACAACACAATGAATTTCTTCGACTGAATGATTAAAGAGGGTTTGTAATGTTACGTTTTAGTATTAAACCATCTAAAATAAAATAAAAAAGATAATAGAAAACACCTACAATGGCTGACAAACACAGTCACATACAACAATGTACCAAAGAACTGCATAAAAACATGGCTGACAAACACAGTCACATACAACAATGTACCAAGGAACTGCATAAAAACATGGCTGACAAACACAGTCACATGCAACAAACCTCCCCTTCCATTTCTCTATCCCGTTTCCATATACTAGTAGTATAATAAACATACGAATAAAACCAAAAAGCAAAAGCCATCAGTAGGGTTAAACCGGTTAAGGGTACCCAAACCTCCCCTTCCATTTCTCTATCCCGTTTCCATATAGTATAATAAACATACGAATGAAACCCACTACAAGTAGACTACTTACTATGTGACAACAATCTTGAAAAGAAAAAAGGGATGAAAAGCAATTTTGAAAGCTGGCTCGCCGCTAAACTGAAGGCTAGCTCAAGGATCGTAGTCTGCTGGTAAAACACTGTCGCACTACGGAAGAAAGATCAAACTCGAATCTTCCAGAAGGGTTTGTTTCTGAATACTGTATTCAGTAAACATCGGCAGTATCAGTGAGAGTCTTCGTGTAAAAGTCTCAGGTCAGTGAGAGTCTTCGTGTAAAAGTCTCAGGTCACTTGAAACCAAAGCCAATTTAAAGGATACATGCAGAATATCGTGTCAGTATCCCCCATAACGTAAAGAATGTAAGTTACGTTCTGGTTTTTCTAGATTTTTAATCAGTTTCTGGCATTTTTAAAAACATTTCCATAAAAGCGAGGATGAGAAATCCCCTTACTAATAGGCTCAGTGGTGGATCCAGCGGGGGCCAAGGGGGCACGTGCCACACCCCCCCCCCCGGCAGTAGTGCAGTAGTGACCAAAATGTTTTTTGTTGAAATTGAAGTTCAACCTTTGACCTTCAGTACAAATTGTAAATAATTGGTCTCTATAACCTTTTACGTTGATCGATCTTGATCAACTTATCGGGTTGTATGTACAACAATGACTGACAAGACAAAGCTAGATCACAGCTTTGATCAAAGAAAAGCTATTATTATCTAGTATATTTATTATAACAAATTACTAAAAATGTCAAAATTAGGGTACCTTGTCGCGGCTGAACAAATTAATGACACTATTATTACCACGTACCTGTAATTCTAATATATCGAACATTTAATACTTAGATCATTTTAAAAGTAAGTTGAAGAACTATAACCTAAGACTGCATAATTTTTTGTAAATGTTTTTATAGCATTTCGCTTCTTTCGTTTTGTTACATTCATTAATTGTGACAGCTGGACAATTTATGTGTCATCAGCACGGATCACACATATTAAAGAGGGGACAGACCCCTTCGGGATGCTGGGATTGGAAGTTTTTTTTAGCTCTGGAATTCGGGATTTCTATCATTTAAGCCCGGAATTTCGGGATATAAATGCACCAGGAATCTGGATTTCATCACTTTTAAGTTCCTTTGTTGTTCGGGATTTAGTGAAAATGCAGTCGGGTTTCCGGTATGAGAGCCCTATCCGGTCCCCTTATAAAACTCTCAAGATAATGTTACCATTTCCTAAACAGTAACACATTAAAATAATTGTGCTAGGAATATGAACTTAAAGCCAAATTTGGCAATTCTAAAGTCCCTTTACTTCTTCGCTTAGGTCATGATCTCCTGAAACCTTTTTTTTCTCCAAAACCAATGAATACATAGGTTACAGAGCAATTGTTGTACACGAAAAACGTAAAAAAAACTTTCAGTTCAAGAGTTTGGTGATGACATTCCTAGATTTCGCTTTGACAAAGGCCTTTTTGATAATAAACAGCTCAGTAAGACTGGAAAATCTGAACTCATGAAAAATCCAAACCGGATATTTCATTGCCGCTACCAAATTTCAGAAAGAAATAGATCATTTAAGCACAGTTCTTTAGCCCGTTATCCAGGACTGTGCTATTCACCACAGCTGGATGCAGCATTTTGTATGTATTGTGTTCTATTTTCAGCTAACACTCAAAAGGGGGAACTTATCAGGCGCGGATCTAGAGAATTTGATAAGGGGTTCCAATGAGAAGGGAAAGTAAATTTGGTCTATATATATATATATATTTTGGGGGTATTTCTTAATTAAATATCAGGATATCTATTAAAAAATATATGATCGTCCAAAAAAGGAAAGGGGGCTCCAACCCCGGAACCCCCACCTTGAATCCGCCTATGCTGGTAAAAAATTTGTAAAATTGAATTTATGTTGTGCCTCCCCCGGCACTCAGCACTCTTGATCCGCCCCTGAAGCTGTTTGCGACATTATATTTTGATATCAAATCTTCATATCTTCTATGAAACTTTTAAATGTATTTAACAATTTATGAAATCTGCAACCTTGTTGTAAAGTGCGATTGTGATGGTAAGGTTACTTTAAGTCGTCAAGAGTAGAACAAACGCGTGCGAATCTTGCCAGTTGAGAAATATAAACCCCGTAGGATGGAGCTAGAGGAACATCAGCGTCAAGAAAAAGGAAATTAGTGATACTGAAGTCAAAATCATCCCTTTTATTGTAAATTTTAAACTCATATTATCACGTTCCATTAGTTATGAAGGAGTGATGGAGCGTTTAAAAAACAAGCATCTACTGGAAAGACATTGATTATGGGTTATAGATTACTTAGGATACAGAAGTTGTTCCCGAAAACACTATGAGGACACATCTTATTACTGAATCTCATAACTTAACAAATTGATAAACAGGGAAATCAACGCAGAATACATGTCAGTTAAAAACTCATCCAAAAAACGAAATGCTCTACCAGAATGATTAGATTTAGAAAATGCTTTTTATCGGTGATAACACAATATGTATTTGTAGTGGGTGGGGTGTCGTAGAAAATTCTCTTTATTCTAAGACCAAACAAACAGGGATATGCATTGCAGATGATATTGTGTTTCTCTATTCAAATAAATGAATGTAGTGGATCGATAGGAATGCAAAATTATCACATTTTTAAGCTTCTTAAACCGACAAAATGTCAAATAAGGATGCACGGTTAGAGACTGAGAGGATGATGATGATGACCAATGCCCTTAAAATTAGAATCGACCAAACTACAAATATAAAGGATTGTGTGATTGTAGAGAAGTAACAAGATGGAGATTTACATTAGTTTTACTGTCCAAATGACAAAATGAAAGAATCCTGAGATAATGGAGAATTGAGAGGATAGTGAAGGATACAGTGCGATGCTGTGCACGTGTTTCAAGGAGTAACCTCTCATCAAAAGCATGAAAATCAAATCATATGGAAAGCTAAGCTATGATACAAAAATAGTTATTTACCAAAAATATCGAAATAAGAAGCCAAATCCTGTACACAGGACATCAACTGGGTACAATACGAGAAATGAAGCCTCAGTATTTTAAGGGGGCTAGAAATTTGATAAACCACTAAATTTCTGTAAAACGCAAGTTAAAATTTTGATGTCAGACAAGTCAGACTACTGGGTCGGTGAAAATCCTGTGGAACCTCTGGTCACCAGCAGTAGCATCGACCCAATGGTTTCAAAATATACATGTACAAAAATACTAAAAATGCATAAAAAAACGTTAAATTTTGATATGCTGTATTCAAGGAGTAACCTCTCATCAGAGCATTGAATTAAAATCAAATAATATGGAGAGCCATAATCAATTCCGACATTTTAACATCAAATTCTAAAAACTGCCTGAATTGCTTATTCTGTACACTAAACCTGAAGATGAATAAAATAGGAAGTATAAAAAATTGTTTTCTTTTAATTCATTTTAATTTTATTTGATCTAGATCTTTTCCGTATTCACGAGATATGAATTGCAATGTACTACCAATGTTTGGTTAGATTAAACCCGCCAAATTGCTTGAGCCCTCAAATCTTTAGGCATCTTGAATTTTGCCTTGTTTTGTTTTGCGTCGGGGTGAAGTAAGTGAGAACCGAACCGTCAATCAAAAGAACGAACAATCCATGGACAATGGCAAAATCAAACACACTAAGAAACAAGGACACCACTTAAGTACGGGACAAAAAAGAAAAATGAAGACACACATTCAGATGAACAACACGGACCCAATAAAAAAA
This sequence comes from Modiolus philippinarum, assembly GCA_002080025.1. NCBI lineage: Eukaryota > Metazoa > Mollusca > Bivalvia > Mytilida > Modiolidae > Modiolus > Modiolus philippinarum. The sequence goes on along the minus strand of MJUU01051113.1, from coordinate 120,768 downwards.
CCATGGGTGAGATCAGATGTACCGGTAGAGTAAGCATCTCCTGCTTCTTATAAGACACCCAACGTGTTGAACATGTGAACTCCGGTAGTAAAGTCAAATCCGATAGAGGAAAAACAAACTTTAGTTGTAGAGGGAAAGATCTGTTGTCATCTGGGAAACAGATATCCCATAGCGATCCACAAGATCGTGATGTCGACCGTAAAACTTCTGTAATGATGACTTTAAGTTTTTTGTAACGTACCCTTGCTTAAGTAGTCTATTTGTAAGCAACTGAGCTCTATCAAGGAAGTCACTGTAACGACCACAAGCCCTTGAGTAGCGAATGAGTTGTGAGATGTAAACTGCATATGCTGGTGCTTTTGGAATGTTGCTACAAAGAAAAGGGAAGTTAACTATTGGAAAAGTGAAGTCATCGCGTTTGTCATACAGACTAGTTTGTAATGTACCTCTGTTGTCAATTTCAAGATGAAGGTCAAGGAACGAAGCCGATGTGGAAGTTTCTGTAGTATCCTTAATTTCAAGCTATTTTGGATAAATAAGATAAAGAAAATCACCAAAGCGAGGGTTGTTTAATGATAAAATATCATCTATATAACGGAAGCTGAAATTAAAGGACTGGGCCAGTTTTTTGTCTTTATTTTAAAGAAGCCCCTCAAAGAATTCAGCCTCATAAGAGTGGAGAAACAGATCGGCTAAAAGAGGTGCACAGTTTGTGCCTATTGGAATTCAAATGGTCTGTTGAAAAACAAGTCCTCCAAACTGGACAAATATATTTTTGATCAAAAACTCTAACATTTTTATCACTTCTTCCTCTGTGTATTTTTTCTGTAATTCTGAGTCGTATTTCACAAAGTATGCTTGTTCTCTGCCTATGACAATGTACTTATATCTTCGTTCGCCGTTCTTACGGGAGAAATACCTATGAACTATATCTTTCAGCCTACATCTACATCTACATTTAAACATAGACTTAAACATAAAACTGGAAACATATCAGACATAATTATAAATGACGGAACAAGGAACATGTAGATTTAAATCGAACAGTGTAAGGAAATACTCTATACTTAAGACACGAGATATGCGTCTTGATTGTTTCCTGAAGGAAATATTAGTGCACAGATCATTCATATTTTACAATTACCACTGTATAAAGTAGTAGTATTTACAAGAGCACTTGCTTCAAAAATAGATTTTGAAATGTTGGAATATTTAGTTCTGTAGAGACAGAATTTCAGAACTCAAATTTACTGTAGCAGTTTCTGTAACATGGTCAGAAAACTAAAAGAAAGTAAAATATTTGTTTATTCAAGTACCTGATAAAAGTTAAAGAATTTTAGCTTGTAAAGTTTCCGTTAGCACATGAGAGCCAGGTTTTAAAGATACCGTTTTACTTTATTTCAGTATAGAGATTTTTTTTCACAATATTTTTGAAAGATGAAGACATTCTTATTCAAAGGGTCAACAAGTATTTAAATTGTGTTTTGCTTTTTTTGCCATGAATATCACCTGTACAGTTATGACGATCTGCTGACAGCTTGTATCCTTTCTTCTTACACCTACATCTGTATGACGAAATCGTATTAATACACTGTGCTTCACATCCACCATTATCAACTTCACATTCATTTAAATCTATAATGAAACAGGATTATCAATCATAGAAAGCAGCCACAGCCAGCTAAACTCACCTTGTTGCGCAGCATTATTACATGTTGAACATGTCGTTGAACAAAAATGGACTATAATCATTTTTCCTATAGGATTCATTCACTCCTAAAATGAAGGTCACAGGCTGAATCTAGATCATTGTAAATTTCACCCCGAATTGAATCATACATACAAATATGGTTGATGTGAGACCTGTCGATAAATGGAAATGGACTTTAACCATTCCACCTTACCTAGCCATTCATGAGTATAATGTAGGTCCAAGACAACATTAGAGGCATGCATTTCAACTGTTATCCCGAATTATATAATTATATGTAGCAATTTGGCTAGTTTGGACATGTCAGTAAGCGGGAAAAGACTTTAATCATTCTACATAACTAAGTTTCTCGTGCGTACAATATCAGACAGAATCCGAACCATGCATTACAGTTGTCATCCCAAAATGCATCATACAAACTATTGCATGGACACGGGTTATGTATTCCGGTATATATGCTAAACTCCTCACAGGAAGGGATCTTGGTTGAAGCTGTATACTGAGGGTACATAACTTACTTTGTCAGTTGGTAATGGGTCTGGAGCTGGCATGTCAGTTAACTTCTAGTAGTTTCTTGTGATTTCATGTTTATGCCCGTATATTTAGTTCTTTCAGTTTCATTTTTCACAATTGACTCAGTCCTGTTGCCAACTGAATTTTACTGTTGTTACGATTGTTTTTTGATTTATCACATTGGCTGTTGGGGGAAGGTTTGGGTCCAATAAAACTAGTTTAACCCCGCCGCAGCAGGTTTGCGTCTGTCCTAAGTCAGGAAATTTATTAAGCCTTTGTGTATCTTGTCCTTTTTCTAGTTAGTTTTACTTTATGTCTATATGAGTCTAGGATGATGTTTATTTCGCAGAGCTTGATTACTCTTTATTCAGGGGCCGACTCCGACCTGCCGTTGGGTGTGGGGTTTTCTCATCGTTCATTGAAGATCTTATGGTGGCTTTGAGTTGTTATTACTCCCCTTTGGGTCGTTGTCTCTTTGACACATTTCCCGTTTCCCTCCTTTTTTTCCAGAATGTCTGATGTAGTACATAGTACATGTCAGTAAGCAGGAATGAACTTTAACCATTCTTCTAAACCAGACGAAAACAACGACTCGGAGGTGAACTAAAAATTAAACATCAAGTCAGAATTGTTATGTTGGCATTTCAAACCAATTCATGTCATTCAATTTGTTCTTTATCAGCTTTAACATGTTTTCCGGTTAATGGACTTCCAAATGTTTTGGTTTGATCTGCACTGATGAGACATAAGTTGTCGAAATGAGCATTTGCAGAAAATAAATTGACAGTAACTTCGGTATTTTGCTATTTCTTACAAATTTATCATTCCTCTTACCTGATGCCAACCTTTTTGCCTGTCGTTTGATTAATTTGGATTGGACCAATTCGATAACATGTCAAGCTATCAATGTAACCTTGTTTAGCATTCAAATGATGCAGAAATTAGATTTGAAGACATGAAAACTTTCTATCGTCAAGATTTCTGGCAAATGAAAATATTTATTCACTCCTACTTCTGAAACTCGCCATTATTTATAGCATCTCAAAACTTCTGATATTCCGCACTCTTAAACACACTTCCTCAAAATAATCTGAAATCGTGAATAATAGGTATCATCCAAAATCCTTTTACCGATTCAAAGAAAATTGTTGCATTGGGTTATAAATCCACATATTTTCAAAAACAATTTGAAAGGAAAAGTTTTTTAAATCAGATGTGCAGTATATATATATATATATATATATATATATTATGNGTATATTTCTCACGTTTGGAGGTGCAACAGCAATTTGGAATACCAGCGGGCAAGAGTTTTGCACCCCTACTTGTTTTTATACTCCTAGATGATTAAATTTCTGCAAAGACTCTTAAAGGCCGATAAAATAAAATATGTTCGATTGGTTGTACATTAGTTTATGTCAAACTATAAATAGCAGGTCCGATGTCAAAGTCAAACATTAATGAGCGTCCATGATTAATCAAAATCGCATGCAAAATTAGTTTTTAAAGTATTCTTGGCGTTTTCATGCATAATACAGTATTTGATATAACTTTCTACATATATGGATACGACATGATACGTCTTTAGAGCTTCCAAAGAATTTGAAGAAATACAGCTCATATTGCTTTAAGACAACAGACATGACTTTTATTTCAAAATTATCAATTTCTCTACCATGAAGAGTTACATTCCTACTTCTCCTGCTTATGGAAAGTATATTTCACAGCTGTTCCGTTATGCGACAGCTAACACCAATTATTCGGACTTTTTCATTTGGCATACTTATTACTGTGACCAAATTATCAATCATTGCTTAATAAAATTCGTCTTAAGCGATCATTAATAAAGTTCCATAACAGATTGCAGTCCTTTGTAGGAAAAGTTTCGGTCTGCACTGTGATTAAGGAATCCTTTTTCAATTAATACTGGGATTGGTATTTCTTTTCAGTGTCTAGGATGTTTCAATAGCAATTGTCGTTGAGTTGCTTTCGGACACTACTATAGAATGAACATTAGTTTATGTCAAACTATAAATAGCAGGTCCGATGTCAAAGTCGAACATTAATGAGCGTCCATGATTAATCAAAATCGCATGCAAAATTAGTTTTTAAAGTATTCTTGGCGTTTTCATGCATAATACAGTATTTGATATAACTTTCTACATATATGGATACGACATGATACGTCTTTAGAGCTTCCAAAGAAGTTGAACAAATACAGCTCATATTGCTTCAAGACAATAGACATGACTTTTATTTCAAAATTATCAATTTCTCTAACATGAAGAGTTATATTCCTACTTCTCCTGTTTATGGAAAGTATATTTCACAGCTGTTCCGTTATGCGACAGCTAACACCAATTATTCGGACTTTTTCATTTGGCATACTTATTACTGTGACCAATTTATCAATCATTGCTTAATAAAATTCGTCTTAAGCGATCATTAATAAAGTTCCATAACAGATTGCAGTCCTTTGTAGGAAAAGTTTCGGTCTGCACTGTGATTAAGGAATCCTTTTTCAATTAATACTGGGATTGGTATTTCTTTTCAGTGTCTAGGATGTTTCAATAGCAATTGTCGTTGAGTTGCTTTCGGACACTACTATAGAATGGGAGTTTGGCGCGTCATACAACCAGTTTTAGCCACCATTTCTTTTGAAATACCTGTATCTAGTCAGTGCCATTGAAAGTTACGATTTCAAATTAATACCCCATGTAGTATACATCCACGGGCCAGCGAATTTTGATTTATTCAGTCATATTGGTGTTTTGTAGTATTTTTGTCTATCTGGTTGAATGTCTAGGCCATTGATATGTTTGTAGTGCATTAGTTTTTTCTTCTTTTTCTTCTTCCCTTTTTCAATAAACCCACGCAAAAAAGTATACTGCACTTTTATTTTTATCAATGATACATCTTTACTGCAGTTTTCCCAGTTTTCTTTTCCGTATTGTTTGTCTACGTTGTTTCCCGGGCGTTGTTTTATCATCTGACACTTACCTGCTATCTGAAGTGGATGCTTACGGAAATAAACTCGGATTAAAATATACCGCTAATTACCTTAAGTCATGTATATTCTTTTTTTAATTTTATGAGCAATGGATGACATTTCAATGGGCATCGTTTCTTTTTTAATAATGCATAAAATTTTACTTGAAGCTGTCCTTTCAACATTAATAAAATACATGAATCCTGAGATATAAATGATTTTTTTTCCATTTCGCTCCCTTAAAACAATAATAACTGTGTTTGTAAAATACGTTTTAAATTATGCAATAAAAATAGACATTTCAAATCAGTTACTATTTGAAACTAAAAGTAGAATATTAGAGCGTGCACTTATATTTAAGATTACTAGAAAGTTTCAATACAACCAAATGGTACTGATGATTACAAACCATATCCAATTACAAAAAATTAACTGAGTCCATGTTTTACAATGGGAAACCCCAAACATACATGTAGAAAATTTTTTTACTTGGGGTCAAATGAACTTTCTTTTGGTAACTGTATTGCTTTGATGTTCAGTTCTGAGTGGGGCAAGAGGGGTTTCATTAACAGTCTAATTAAAATAAAATTTGTATGATTAACTGCAAGCAATGCTTTTCATTTCCCTTTCACAATTACCAAAAAGTTAACTGTTAATTTTGTGTCTATATATGGGCACTTCGACAACTTATGTCTCTTCAGTGCAGACTTAAGTCAAAACGTTTGGAAATCCAGAAATTGAAAAATGTGTAAAATCTGATAGTGAACAAATTGCCACTAGGAGCTTAAAAGAAAAGCCAAAATCAGCTAAGAACAGAGCTATGCAAGAGGGAGATACTTCTGAATTTTCGACCCAGTGGTAAAAATAACCCAATACCGAAGTTAACCTCTGAATTTACAACTGATTTATATCACAAAAACATTTAACGCCCAAGACACATCAAAAGCCTAGAAATGATTATAATTAATGCTTGGGGTAGGTAATTTTATAAATAAGCAACTACTGGAAAAAAAATTTAAAAAATACGTTGTTACTACAAGGAAAGTCCTAAAATTATTTAGAGGTCACTGATAGAGAACAGGGGAATCTTTTACTTTTTCTCATTGTAAGCTCAAATGATTTGTTTATTAGATGTAAGAAATAAAAGACTGTCTTTACGATCAGCATTACCTCCTTGGCATACCATTACCCTCTGGGCAACATGGCTCCGCACATCAAACTTGCAAAAGTTCCGAAACATGGCATACCATTACCTTCTGGGCAACATGGCTCCGCACATCAAACTTGCAAAAGTTCCGAAACATGGCATACCATTACCTTCTGGACAACATGGCTCCGCACATCAAACTTGCAAAAGTTCCGAAACATGGCATACCATTACCTTCTGGGCAACATGGCTCCGCACATCAAACTTGCAAAAGTTGCGAAACATGCGAATACTACCAAACATCAGCTGTTTAGTTTTCTTTTGCAGGGAACTTCCCTCTCTTGTTTTCAGTATACTCTTATTTTAATTAACTACTCAAATTTTAAAAACATTGTTTAAGTTAGAAAATTTTCTCATAACTTATGACTAAAAGCCTTTGAGTTTATTAAAATAAAAGATTCATCAATACCCTATAAACCCCAATAGTATCAGGAACCTTTGTGCAAATTACTTTAGAATTTTGTTGTTCATCAAAAGGTTTGGCTGATAAGATACAAAAGCATTTTCAAAATAAAATATCTATAATATTTTATGTATACTTTTGTGAAAATAATATAAGAAAATTCTTTTGAAACTAAGCATGAAAAATTAAAAAGCTAAAGTTGGATTATTTTCGGCTGTTGTGCAAATTTAGCAAATTTGATATGTGAAGGAAATTTGCTAAAATTGCAGATTTAATCTCAAAATTATTGATAATTGAAAAATTCCACTCCAATGCTCATTTTAAATTTAACATGCATCTTGTACATCAAAATATTTAGAGACACACCAGCAAACGAATCCCGAAGCAAAAAGCGAAAAGGAGGGAAGATAAATATAAAAAAAACATGGCCATTCATATGACAAAACAAGACAAAACTGAACAACTGGCAACAAAACTAAAGCATTATCAGTGTGAACTCCTCAAAAACTGAAGGTATCATCACGTGATGTGGCAATAGAAGGAATTATTAAACAGGTGGATAAAAGACGAATATGTAAATAGAATTCATAAATAACGAGTATGTAAACAGAATTCATGCAATTGAACTGAATGATATAAGAGGAGTTGTGAATACAAAGGTAGACAGAACTCACGGTTGCCATAATGTTTAACGTAAAGGAGACAAGAAGGAGTGAATACCATTGCAACTATCTTTGATCATCCGAAAAAAAATTGAAAGAGTTCTCATGATTAACATCAAAAAGTGATTTTTGTTTCCTTTTCAGTTAAAGAACGTGAAAACCATAACATTACCAAGTCCTCATCCCTTTTCTCTTTCATGAAATTTACCTTAGTATGTGTTTAATTTTGCTTTGTGACATTCCCAGAATTTCATGAAAAACTATACTGAAAACCTTACAAAAGTACCAAAGCCATTTTCAAGCATATTATTTGAAGGAATACTTGAACTTCTTATTTCCCGACGAAAAAACACACACTCACAAAGTTTATTTTTAATGAAATGAAGCAGTATCTCCCGCATGTCAAGCTCTGCCCTAAACCAATTCTGCTGTAATTCTATGCCAAACCAGCTTATTTTCGCGGATGATTTATTTCGCTTTTCGTCCTTCGCTTTTCGTGATAAGCGGGGCAGGGCATGCTTACCCTTCCGGAGCATCTGATGTCACTCCCGTTATCATGGTAGTTCACAAATTTAATGCCTTAGTTCTTAATGTCTTCATTTTATTTCCGTACATTGTAGCTGTCTCACGTCCTTGCCTTGTCTTTGTTTTTCTCCGTCGCCGTTTTTGCAACGTCTTTGGACTTCGATTTTTGAAATCAACACTTCCCACGTTCCTTCGGTTTTACTGCCGTTATGTCATAGTCAACTTTGCGGTGACTAATTTTCGCGATTATTCAATTCTATTAATGAATTCATATTTAATTTAGACATACTCGCGGTGATTTTTTTTTTCACGCTCGCAAGTATTTGTTGCTCTAATTCATATCTTTTGATTTTTGTCTTTGTCTCCCAATTGTTTAATTGTATTCTACACTGTAGAGACAAAGTTGTCGAAATTAGCACCTGTATTTTTCGGTATTCTGTTGTTTTCCGTTTTGATGTACAGACGTGTGCACGGTAGTCCAAACAAAACTTGCTAAACACAATGCACTAGTAGTATCGTTTAAAAGAATTTTACTTCCGTAAACATCTTATTACATGTAAAGCTTATAAACTACTTTTATATATCGTTTAAGCTCACATGCATGCATAAACAATTGTATGAATAATTTTGTCATAAATAGTTATCTGGAAATTCCGTATATAACATGAGAATGCAAGGTAGTAAATGTATAGGGGTATTTTGTTCCTTTCTCTAAAAAATCTCCCTACGGAATTTCCAACAATAAAACTGAACTCGAGTTTTTTTTTAACTGAAAACCTTATTTATGAATACAGTTAAGAGGTGAAATAGATAGACTATCCTGTGTCGATTTATTACAAAAAAGTAACAGGGTTTAATAATGCAAGATTGTCTTTTGTGGTGGCATTAGAATCCAACAATGTATCGACACCCCTTTACAATAATGGTAGACGTACATGGATTTTATATAGCCCATTTCTCTTCCCAAGTTGTTTGAGGGCATTACCAATTATCATAAAACCACTGAAAAAAGCCACAACGGAGACATTAGATAATAGCAAGATAATAAGTTTTGTTACCAATACTACTGAATTTTCCGGTTTATAGATTTCCAAATGTTTTGGTTTGATCTGCACTGAAGAGACATAAATTGTCGAAATTCGCATATGCAGAAACTAAATTCACAGTAACTTCGGTATTATGTTATTTGCTGAACTGTTTAATACTTTTCATACCGATCTTGAAATCTTCTCTACTGAGGTACATGTATTTAACTTAATACCAGTATTTATTAACATGATATTTATTAGTGCTTTATATTTCAGAATAAGTTCTTGCAAATTTTAGAATATCGCAACTATTTCTTAGATTGTACTACTTTGATATCGCATTTTCCTAATCTTATCTGGTTTTATTGCATGTACTGTATTATTCCATTCATGAATCGTCCTTGTATGGTAACAAAATGTGTCCTGCTTTTGTGACAATCGACTGGATTAGTGTTTTGTGTGACAGTGTAACTATTCTGTTTTTATGTAACAGGATATTTATTATCGGTAACTGATGACAGTGTTTGCAAGATTGTGCTTATCTGTGTTGAAAGTCCCAAATCAATGGTTGATTCAAACTGAAATTGCAACTTTTCTGCTTAAACGTTGTTAGGCTATTTTGAACCTGCTACGAATTACGAATCCTTCGCTAATATTACTGAGAGCCGCATGTTGGCTGAGATTACGAAAGCGATTCATTTTCATTATTTCTCGTGTATTCCTTGGAATTCTGCCACATGTGATTCTTCCATTTTTAGTATTACAGAATTATATTGTATCGGTAAGATCTGCATTTTAAATAAAAAAAATTAAATATTCAAAAATCACTTCCGATTTTTTGCAGCATTTGCATATTTATTGTGTGAATAGAATTTAGCCTAATGCAGATAAGTATAATAATTAGTCATACATGTACTTCCTAAATTGATATATTGTAGAACAGGTCTGGTCTAAAATACTTTTAAAAGTCACATAAGTACATATTATTTGTCCCCGTTTTATAAATAAATATTTTATTTGTCCTTGAAAATCCGGAAAATCCATTCGGTCTTTCCTGTTAAATGTTTACCTACCTTTACATGGTCTGTTTTCACCAGGCAGGTATCCGGATATACCCGTACAATTACAGGTATATGAGCCAACGGTATTTATACACTGCCCTGGACAATTATGTGTGATTGTTGTGCATTCGTCTATATCTACAAAAAAACAATTGATAAAAAACACAAGAACTATATAACTGTATATGCCATGTATTTGTAATGCAAAATGATAAAAGAATAGTCATTTACGGCAAACACCTTGGAGCATACCGATGATGGGTATAATATCATAATCCATAAATATATACCTATAGAATTAACAAAAACTAAATTCTATAGCGTAAATGACAATAACGCTAGATATATTGAGTTTTGAAGGAGTTGACCCTCCCCACAATGTTCTCAGTCTTAAAATATTAAACCGCAGTCTTAATATTAAACCGCTTACCAATCCGAGATCTTGGGCCTTCTGAAAGCACACTATGGAAACATCAATTGCGATATAAACACCCATACAGTAAAAAGACCACAGAGAAATGTAAATTAGAGATTTCGTAACGCGTAAGAATTGTATATAATTGGTTATCTGTTGAGTAACATAATTTCAAAATGTAATAAAGGAGCATTTGCTGAAATAACAAATGTAGCAGGCCAAATAACAAATAATATATGCATTAATCCTAAGTTCCACAAGCATACATGCCCATCCATTTAAAAGTATACTAAATTGTTTCAAGAGTAAGTGTAATATTGCTTGATTGTTTGATTTTTTTTCACTTTACAAACTAACTACACTAGAAAGAGAATGTTACGCTTTACCCATAAAAAATGATAAAGTGGAGTACTTTGCCGAAAAATATCATAACCAACATAATAAAAATAAAAGTATAAAATTTTTACAGAATTGAAAACCTATTAGGGAGCTTTTGTATCATATAATCTGTCTACAAGATATACCCAGGTGATGATTCTCCTTTAGTTAGGATTCAATAGACTATCGATCAGAATATGAAAGTCGCAGGGTAGAAAAAATGAAGTTCTTTTGAAATCAGTAGAAAAACAGGAATTCTGTTGAAATCAGTAGAAAAACCGAAATTCTGTTGAAATCAAAGTAGTTCACTACATTTGAATGCAATAAAGATCGAATACAAGGAAATGTAATGTTGTATCTCGCAAAGAAATAACCTGTTGAAATCTGAGACAGCTGGACGCGACCCCTAGATAAACATCTCCTGATATGAATACCAACCTATCTTATGTGCTATGCCATTTCTGAAAGGAAAGGTGTTTTTGATGCGAGAGTCAAGTATCTTACATTGGTTCCATATAAATAGCGAAGCAAACAAATACTTTACTCCCCACTCACCCCCTTGCTTCCCCTGAATGTCGCGTGCGACATAACAAAAAAGGGGGAAGCCGGATCAAATGGAGAGTGGTTTACTCCTTCACACAATACAACGTTTAATTTGCTAACAAACTCATCATGACATTGCAATTCGTTCCAGATATCAAGCTCATCAAACTTGTATTACAGGCTACCAAAACTTGATTCACCAACATTTGCTGGGAACATTTTAGAATTGCAAATTTTCTGGGATACACTCCGAACATCAATGCATATCTATCTCAAACGAATGAACAACTGAAATTTAACTATATGTTTGAAATCTTAATTATGAAGCCGTAAAATGTATTGCATGACTAGTTCTAACCAGCGCCAACTTTGACCAAGCTATTAGTCTTTTGAAGAAGACATGTGGCAAAGAACAACATATCATTAACGCGTACATGCAAAGCTTGCTAGAATTACCTAGTCCATCACTATCTTCTACAAGGTTTACGAAAAAATATTTACGACGAAATGGAGACCAGCATTCAAGGATTACAATCACTTGGCCATTGACAGGATTCATTTGGTTCAATACTTGCACCGATAATCTTTAGTAAATTGTCCATTGTCCATTGACAAGACGAAAACTTTACTCTGCCGGGAACCAGGAAAAACAGTTGGGATATTAAATCTTTAATATAGGCTAAAGGCAGAGAAACATATGAACAAGGGATGGTAGATTTCAAAATATCTGACGATTTAAAACAAACTGCATCTTTTTATGAAGGGGCAGCGCAAACATCAACATTTCGTAAATGAAGTAGAGGAAACGAGAACAAACACAACCATGACACCATGCTATCAAAAACTTAAATTTTTTGCAACGAACCACAATTCTCCTTCTTAGTGTACAAAAGATAGTACGATTGAAAGCACTATTCTGTGATTAAAAGGCTTTGCTACAATAGCTTTGGAAACCACAAAGTACTGAAATGTAATTAAAAATAAACAGCAATGTTTTAAAGGGCATCTAGAACTTGTGACGAGTATAAAACCGAAATTCTTTCAAAGACAACTATTTCAAAGGCTCATGTGATTCAAATTTTTCTCACGCAAACGGTTTGCTAGATGAAGGATCACAAAAGTCATTTATCAGCGAGTATCTAGCCAGAAAATTAGACGTAAAACCGCGCGGGGTTTCCACACTCAATTAAGCCGCAATTGAAGATGCTAAACGGAACATAAGGAATCTTGACAAGCCCGATCTAGTAACTCAAAGTGCGGAGAGAAAATTCCGATTGCAGTACTTATCGTACCAACATTTAGGGCACCACTAACGAACAGCGTGCACTTCGAAGCGCCAAAATTGACATATATACAAGGTATAATGTTGTGATATCCCGTAACTAAAGATGAAAAGTTTGACATATCTATGGTAAAAGGAGCTGATTCTATTGAGAAATAGTAGAAAACAATAGGCAACGTAACAGCATTGTGTGAGATATCCGTAATATAAATCAAGTGTTACTCATCAAGATCAACACTATATAGCTAAACTACCCTGAAAAGAGGATTTTCGGGTAAACCCAGAGTAGGATCAGTAAATTGAAGAGAAAATCAGATATGCCTTAGTTATATGGCAAGATAATAGCTGACAAGAAATTCGAGGTTTTATAGAGATGGTCGATGTAAAACAAAATTACAGGTAATAGGGTTTACTACATACCCAACCAAGGTATTACGAAAGACTCGTTTAGAACACCAATCAGATTAGTATATATTCAATGGACCCAACCCCTACTCAAACTTGATCTGTAACCCACAGTGGTTGACTAACAATGCAAATATCAGCTTAATATCCGAATCTGTTTAGAAAAAAGTCCGGAAACCTATATTTTAAGTCCAAGGCCCATAACTCCGTCAAATATCAATGATTAATGGAATGGAACCTAACTCGAACTTGATCTGTAACTCATAGTGGTAGACTCACATAGCAAATATTAGCTTAATATCTGGAACAGTTTAGAAAAAAGTCTGGAAAACCTATATTTTACCAAAATTTTCTAATCAGTTCAAGGCCCATAACTCCGTCAAATATCTGGAAAACCTATATTTTACCAAAATTTCCTAATAAGTTCAAGGCCCATAACTCTGTCAAATATCAAATGAATGGAACCAAACTCGAACTTGATCTGTAACTCATACTGGTAGACTCACAGAGCAAATATTAGCTTCAAATCTGAAACGGTTTAGAAAAAAAAATCCTAGATTTTACCAAAATTTTCTAAGTCAAAGGCCCATAACTCCGTCCAAAATCAATGGACCGAAACCCAACTCAAACTTGATCTGTACCTCATAGTGGTAGACTCACATAGAAAATATTATCTTAATATCTGGAACGGATTAGAAAAAAGTCCGGAAAACCTATATTTTACCAAAATTTTCTAAGTAAAAGGCCCATAACTCCGTCCAAAAATCAATGGACCAGAACCAGACTCGAACTTGATCTGTAGCTCATAGTGGTAGACATACATAGCAAATATTAGCTTCAAATCTGAAACGGTTTAGAAAAAAAGTCCGGAAAACCTATATTTTACCAAACTTTTCTAAGTCAAAGGCCCATAACTCCGTCCAAAATCAATGAACCGTAACCAAACTCGAACTTCATCTGTAACTCATAGTGGTAGAATTACATACCAAATATTAGATAAATATCTCTTACAGTATGGGAAACAAGTCTGGAAAACTGAGTGTGACAAACTGACGGACTGACTGACTGAATGACAGACTGACTGACGGAGTGCAAACTTAAAGTCCCCTTCGGCGAAGCCGGTAAGGGACTAAAAATGAAATTTTGCATTTGTTGTTTCAGAGGAGATGGCAATGGTTTACATTTTCTGCGAAAGTGGTAATGTTTTTATCGGAAAGAAAAGGGCATTTTCATTGTTTTTCTATCCACCATTTCTGTAAAGTATGGTCAAACTACTCTCTGTAGTTTCAAGGCAGATAATATAAATTCAAAATCTAACGGACGATAGACAGAGTGACGACGGACTCAAAGTGGTGGCGTAAAACTTGGGATTTCATAGACTTTGTTAGTACACCCCTTTGGGTCGTTGTCTCTTTGACACATTCCCCGTTTCCCTTCTTTTTTCTATTTGATATTGAAGATCATTTCAGGCCAGGAATGAGAGATTGAATACCATGTAAAGTCCAAATAATGATTAAATGCTAACTTAATCTTTTAAGAACAACTGTATATAGTTTTGGTGTTCAATGTATTTGTACTCCCATGTGCTTTGCACTATTTTTTCTCTTTAAGTTATGTATACATCTTTGTTTGGATTTGATCTACAATAAAGAGAGATAGGTCGTCGAAATGGCCATCTGTAGAAAATGTGAGGGGATAACGAAATTACCGAACAGAATTGTCAATAGCTAAAGTACAAGAGGCAAAAGACAAAAGACTCAGCACGTATAAATTCATTGGAAAATTATAGACGGCAATGGTCCTGACTTGGTGCAGGCATTTCAAAAGAAATGAGTTAAATCGGTTTTATGGTGCACAAAACCTCTCCTTCCATATTAAATTTCAGTCACCGGTATTAAGTTATCGTGACTGTGTCGATGCCTTCGCTACGCAATTAGACAGTTGGTTGTCGAATATATTCACCAGCATAGTAGCCCAGTCGGGCGCAGGTCCGAAATACAAGAGGCTCTCGCGGGCCTGGTACCGCTAACCTTTCTGAGAAAGAAATATGAATGGCATTTCCCGTAGGGACGAGTTTTAAACTGTGTTCCCAGCTTGTGTCCACCTTATATTTGGTCAGGCAAAAATTTCGAAAAAGACCACCAACGGACTGTTGTTCTCAATTTGGATTGGTGGTTTTCGAGACCATATTCTCTCTAAATAGCTTCCAACAGTAAACATTGTTCCCTACATGCGGATATTTTTGAGAAAGTATGAACCTGCCGAATTGCTTTTTTTGGAATGGCCCATCTAAGGACCATTATGAATAAATTTGTTAGAGCTGGACTTATAGTTTCAGAGAAAAATGTGTTTCCAATAGGTCCAATGTTAAACTATGTTCCCACTGGATGAGGTATGGACCTGTCGAAAATCCCGATCTTAAGACCAAAGTGACTAATCAGTTTGGTAAGAATTCGATTACTTATTTTAGAAATACAAAAATACCCAAGTTGCATAATGGACAGTAGATGTAGGAATGCTGTACACGTGTTTCAAGGCGCAACCTTTCAACAGCAGCATAAAAGTAAAACAGATCTTTAGAATCTTTAGATCTTTAGAAGATCTTTGAATGCTTTTCCCATCGGTTCCTATGTTAAACATTTTCCTGCTAGCGGCCATCTTGCATGAAGTACGGCCCTGTCAGGAAAAAAATTTGGAAGGGTACATCTAAGGACCATTGTGATTAAAATAAAATAACAAAAAAAGATAACAGGAAACACCTACAATGGCCGAAAAACACATTCACATGCCACAAAGTAACAAGGAACTGCACAAGAAAAAACCCACACTAAAAACACAAAAGACAAACGTAAACAACGATAGGCACTCGGGACAGCCGGACTTGGTACCGGCACTAGCAAAAGCCAGCGGTAGGGTTAAACCGGTTTATGGGTACCCAAACCTCCCCTTTCTCTGTACCGTTTCCCTATAGTATAATAAACATACGAATAAAACCCAAAACAGATAGACTACTAACTCAATGACCACAATCTTGATGAAAAAGAGAGGGACAAAACGTAATTTTGAAAGATGGGTCAAGGAATGCTCGCCGCTAGCTCAAGGAGCCTAGTCTGCTGGTAAAACACTGTCACACTACGGAAGAAAAATCAAACTCAAAACTCCCAGATGGGTTTGGTAAAGAGTCATCATGTATTTCAGTAGACATCGGCAGTATCAGTGAGAGGCCAGTATGCGTGTTAAATCCTAAGGTCATTGGATCCCAAGGCTAATTTAACGGATTAAGTCTTTATATGTAATTGTACTAGTGGTTTGTGAGAAGATCCTTGAATGTGTTTCCCATAGGATCCGATGTCAAACTATGTAACTCGATGACAGCCATCTTGGATGGAGTGCAACTTGCCGGATATAATATAAGGGGACCACCAAGGGACTTTTGTTTACAAATTTGATTATTATTGTCACCGTGTTTTTAGGTCAGAAGATATTTGAATGAAAAGTTTGCGACTGACAGACAGCAGACAAATGATGGCAAAACTAATCCTAGCATAGCAAGGCCAGCTAAAAACTTCTGTAGTTGAAAATTTGCAATATTTCAATTTTATAAAATTTTGTTACTAATGAGTATCTCCATGATGCAGAGCTCTGCCCTTAATGTTAGCCGATTCTTGCTTTTCGTATAATATGCATTTTTGTCATCAATAATTTGCTACGTTTTGATTTGTTTTGCACTGAAGAGATAAGTTTTCGAAATGGCCATTTGCAGAAATAAATTTTAGGTGTTTAAGTAACGTATTTAAAAGTCAAATCGCATATTTGCAGAAGAATATATTGGTAAATAAATACATGAATCATAACAATGTCATCTTTTAACACTGTAACATTTATTTCCATATTAAGTAACAATGAAAGCTGAACAATCACAATGTACAAAACAGACTATAATGTACAAAACAGACTACATGTACAATTTGTTAAAAACAGATCTATGTGAAATGTACAAAAACAGTCTGTATATACAATATACAAAAAAAAATTATATTTGCAATGTGCAAAACGGGCTATATGTACGATAACAAAATAGACTATATGTACAACGTACAAAACAAACGTGCAATGTACTAAACAGCTGGTATGTACAATGTACAAAGCGGACGTGCAATGTACAAAATAGACTGTATATATACTATGTAAAAAACATACAAAATGAACAGAATAAAACAGACTATATTTTTTGTAATTTCGAAATGTAATTTTGACCACCTGTTTAAAGTGCCCATATCTCACTATTTATAATGCCAGGTTTTCTTACAATCGCCTTGATGAATGCCTGTGTTGTCTATATGTTGTTATCGTCCACTACCTCAAGACACTAGTGCTTTTGTCGGGCAGCGGATGACAGTGATTGTAAGAGCGCTTTGCCAGTTAAATTTATGTTTGTTGACAATTCCGCATCCATGACCTGAAAAGACATGAATGTAGCGTTGCTCGACAATTAGCAAAGAATTCCGCTCAACCCGGTGCTAGGGACCGTCTTGAACTTACTATGAGGTATGAGCAAAGCACGTGGGGCAAACCTCATTGTTGAAGGCCTCATGGTGACTTCAAGATGAAGAACAACAATAAAAGCGTTGTTCCTTTACTTGTTTTAACATGTATTTGTTGAGACTTTGTCTCATATGCATTTACTCCATATCCTTACATTATCAATATATGTACAAAACAGACTGTATATACAAAGTACAAAACAGGCTATATGTAAAAAAAACAGACTGTTTGTACAGTGAATAATACAAAATGTATGTACAGTAAATAAAACAGACTTAGTATATGTACAAAACAGACTGTTTGCACAGTGTTTAAAACAGACTATATGCAAAGTGTAAAAAACAGGCTTCATAAAAATGTACAAGACTAAATGTATACTCAAAGTCATTTCAAAAATAGTATGCCATTTTCTCTGTGAGTAAAACCGAATACATAACAACTAACTAAAGTTATACATTTTGGCAGTTCGAGTGCTGGATTACATTATGTACGTATATTGATCAACACAAGGGAAAGTGATATCATGAACCGGGTCATGCTTTATTAAGTGAAATCGGAATCTGTTTCTGAATCGACGAGATCATTATTATAGTCAAGCAATATATGCGATTGTTGAAAAAAATCATTATTACTGTAATAAACATTATTGATTTTATGACAGTATTTTTTTATTTATCGGGATCGCATCTATTGTTTAGACTATAATAATGATCTCATCGATTCGCACTTGGCCGATAGGGTTCTACACATAAACAGTCAAAACTTTATTTCAAATCAAGACATATGTTTTTTTTACTATAATGCTGATTAATGAAGCATAAAATAGTTTTCAATGTAAATTGTTCAAATTATTTCAGATATATCTATCAATATGTTAAATGATCTTTTATATATTACCCGGAAGAAAATAAATTTCAGCTGGTCTAATACAAAAGTACATTCAAACTAAAATATGAATCAATCACTTTTAGTGTATGAGTGTTCTCATTCAGATAAAATAGCTTCGTTTTAGTCATAACTGGTGAATGAAAGAATATCAAGAAGTGCATATGAATGATTACCCAATACCATGAGTTTTCGTGTGCTTTTCCAAGTCTTTTGCCCATGGAAATGACATGCCACACATATTACAAGTATATGGCTTGACGTCAGGATGTTTTGACGTTCTATGGTAACGTAAGTCGTCCCCTCTGACGAAACTTTGAAGACATACCTCACATTTAAAGGGTTTTTCTCCCGTATGATACCTCACGTGACGGTCACGGTTTGGGCGGGAAGTAAATCCTTTACCACAAAAATGGCAAACGAATTTCCTATGGACATTACTGCAATGTAGATCAAAAGACTCGAATTCTGAAAAAGACTGAAAGCAAATGTCACACATGAATTGGTTTTGAGCATGATAGTTTTTCTTGCCCTTGATTTTTTCATTTTCTGTTTTTGAACTTTCGCAAAATTCCTGGGTTTCATTGGAGCAATTAAGTTCGAGTTCATTTGCCTCCTGAGTCAATTGTGTTGATGTTTGACTTTTTTCACTACAATTGTCCTTATATTTGGATTCTTGTCGACCGAACGGTCTTTTCGCATTGTGTTTAGAGTTGAATATTGGGACAGGAGTATACCTTATGCTTCCCGGTGAGAGACCTGCGTTGTCATAAGCGTTACCCTCCTCTAATTCGTCAAGCGAGTCATCATTTTCAGACATTTCGAATTCCTCATTTGTTGGCTTTATTGCTGACTCGCAATTTTGGCTCTCGCGAGAATGAACATTGTTATCTTTTTTCCAATCGGGTTCGGCGTCCTGGTAAACAGTATTTTCATGTGCAAGCGCTATATGCTCAGTTAAATGATCCTCCGTTGCAAATCCGTGTTGGCATTCGGCACACCAGTAATCGTTCTGATCATTCTCTGTACTTTCGAAATTCGGTTCCTCTACCTTTAATTTCATCTTATCGTTTTTATATTTCAGTATAGATTCGATGTCATCCATACTTTCCATATGATTTTGATTTATCACATTTGTTTCATTTGTATGATGGTCGTCCAAGTCATGGCTTGGTGGTTCTGGTTTAATTACAGGTGAAAGAGAACTCATGAATGATGGAAAAATAGGCTGCTGCACCATTATCGGTGTACTCACAATGTTCTGCAAAAACTGACTGGATGCTGAATCATTTTGATTGTTATAAACTGGGTGGCTTCGCTTGTGTTCTTTCAATGCAGCCTCGCTTTGAAATTGCTTCATGCAAACATAACAAGTGAACTGTTCCGATTGATCGTGAGTATGTTCGTGTCGTAAGAAAAGTTCGTAACTTGAAAGAGTTAAGTCGCAAAAACAGCATCGATAACTAACGAAGTTGGGGTCTGTTCGATGTTTTCGCAAGTGAGTCGTATATCGAAAAGGGTCTCCGAAAATGAGGTCACACGGGTCACAACGATAATCTTTTTTGACCTCGTGTATTAATTGGTGTTTGTTATGAGTAAGCATGTTAGACCCAGTGAATTTGCATAAAGAACACTGAAACATCTTCAGTTCAGGGTGATTTTTCTTATGGTCGTGAAATTTTGCTGAATTGTCGAAAGTTTCTCCACAAGTTTGACAAATGTGTATGACCTTAGAGTTATGTTCCTTTCTGATGTGATTTTTAACAGTTTTACGATCCATGTACCCTTTCCTGCAAACATTACATCTGAAAGGCTTATCAAAGCTGTGACGTATCAAATGACGTTTGATATCATCCTTTCGTGTAAAACTTTCTGAGCATAATTTACACGTGTAAGGCCGGAATCCTGTATGTAGGCGCATGTGGCGTTTCATATTGTTACGACATGTGAAAGTATTAAAGCAGACTCTACATGTATAAACACTGTGAACGTCGGTGTTGTGTTGCTCGAATGCAGTTCCATCTTTTAAAATAACGCCACATCGTTTACATTGTATATCTCTCACCTGACGAATTGGAACTTTTGATAAATCTTCTTCTGTAGTACTGTTTTTGCCAAGTTTACATTCTATCATCGAGTTTTCGTCGGGAGTAGAGTTTTTCCTACTTTGTTTAGATTCAAAAGCAGAAGATATTATGCTTTCAGGGAAGGTTTTCATTGGACTTTGTCCCGAAATTTCAGGAGTTAAGCTTCCATTTCTATGTATTAATGGTGTTTGTGGGTTATTTGAGATGTCTTTTCTGTCCTCGTTTGCACATGTTTCATCAAGATCCATAATGTCACTTCCGCTACTCGATTCATTTGACCCTAATTTTTCGCTTTCAATAAGGCTTGACTCTTCTTGATCTAAATGAGTGATAGTCTTTGGTAATCGTTGTGCGCCATTATTATCACCATTCTGCCACCCTTCATTAACATGGTTGTTGAACTTTGAACTGGTGTTCACTATTGAACTGGTGTTCACTATTGTCGGTAATACCATGGATTCTGAAGAACTGCGTTCTACATTTTTGAAATCTGATTTGAAAGCTTGTAACTCGCTCTGAAAATGTTCATTTCGGGCTTGGTCGCTATTCTGACTTGGTCCATGACCAAGATGGTATCGTTTCACGTCATTCCAAAAATCGTGGTGCTGATTTTCGTCAGGTAATCCATTTTTAATTCCATTTACATGATTCTGTGTTTTAGGTTCTTGATTAAGTTTTTGAAAGAAGTGGTGTACTTTGACAACAATTTGCTGTGACTCGTTCCCTGCTGAGATACAAATTATTCCGTCGATTTCTAACTGTGTGTCATATGAAACCGTCTCTTTACATAATGTGACTATATTCTGTTTTAACAGTCTGGACACCAAGTCTCTTTCTTTATTAAGCATCTTGTGATGGTATCAATCTAGAAATGAAAAGCAAATGAATTACTTTATACATCTTGTCTTTTAAAGAACAGAGTATTTGAATTTCATTTTCGCACTGTGAGTGTCTTGGTTTTGAATGTTGTGTTTTTTTATTTCTGTACTCTGTAGCTGTCTAACGTCAATGTTTTCTGTGTTCCCGTTTTTACCCTGTCTTTGGACTTCGATTTCTGTAAATATCACTCCTTTGTCCTGTCGGTATTCTACTGCCGTTGTTTAATACTCGCTAGAGGGATATCATCGAAATCATTCAACCAATCATAACTCAGTCGGAGTAAATCAGATTTGAGAATATGCAATTTATTGCTGATACAAATTTCAAAAAAAGAAAACTGAAAGTAATATCTCTATCAATCTCTCAGTCAGTTCTTATTCGCCGTTTTAGGAAACACCACAGTTGACAACTTTTGGTAATGGGCTTGTCATGTTAACTTGGCTTCGAGTATAACGAAACAAAGGCTTTGTTAAGACAACAACCAAACAATTAATGTTTCTTTTTAACGAATAATTTTGTTTCAAAATTTATTTTATTTTTTTCTATCTCAGTCCATAATTTATCCTTCTTTCTGACAATTTAAAAAATCTGAGTCTTAAAAACTTTCACTTTATTTTATTCTGCTTCTAAATAAGATTTCGCACGTCAAACGGAGTAATGTCCGATTCAAAAATGAAAATGAAAAACAATTTTACTCGCTCACTCGCTATTTTTTAAAAGCAACTATTTTTGGATGGGGTATAACGATTTATCCCACTTAAGTCTTGATGCTTCACTTAGTTTCAAGAACATACATCTATAGTCAGACCTAATCAAAGTAGTCAACTCAAAATATTTTCAAGTGCTCTGGATATAAATTTCAATCCCTGAACTTTTCCAACAGAAAACATGGATTTCCTAAAGAAGTACAATGAGACTTTCGGGTCTGGTCTTAACTGTAATTTCATTAGTAGCCTTTGATAATAAATTGTTATTTTTGAAGTTTATTTCCAATAAAGGAACATCTTTCTAGTACACAGATTTGATTAACTGGTATTATAGGTCTTCACAAGCTTTTTAACATTATAATTTCTAAGCGTTGTTTTGTTAACAATTTTTGGAGTTGTGTTATAAAATATTCCACAGCTATCCACAAAATGAATAAAATTTATAAAACATTACTAAAACTGTTTTACTAATAAAATTAGTTGCGACAAGATCCTTTATTATGGAAAGGAGTATTTACTTGATAAAGCCACCACATTGCGAAGTGTGCGCATGTAGTCTTATAAAACCTACCTTGTAAAATACTGAGCATAAAAAATTCTTTAAAAACGGATTATCATTGGAGATAGCTGACATTAAGTCCGGATGACACAACATTAAATATAAACATCACGTGGGAGGAACATTTTTTCATAAAATTTGGAAAGTACATTTTATACAACGGTGTGCAATAACAAAGAAAATAACACATAAGATGCATGGAGAACGCCGATAAAAAAATAACCTTTTCTCAATGTGCAGCTATATAATTTTTGCCTCTTTCGACACAAAATAGGAATATACATTAATTACAACTGAAAAATATCTGAGTATTATCTTACTAGATGAAGAACAACAATAAAAATAACCCTCAATAGTGGATTATATTTTCTTCACTTGAGAAAAAGAAAGAAGAAGCTGAATATCACGAATTTACTACAATTTATAGTCATATCATAAATGTAGCAGATCAATTTCAATATTTCTGTAGATTCAGTGGTGCGAAGTATAACCGGAGAGGCCAACGAAATTCAAACATTAAAAAATATATTAAATGTATCACTCGTATTATAATGACTAACAACTACAAGTGTCTGGATTTTGTTTTCCGAGAAAAGGTATAAAAATTGGAAATAAACAATAAAATAAACAGATAAAAGTTTTACCTTAACCATATTGTGCAACTATCCGTGCAGCAATTAAGTTATTGGCGGACGAGGCACTTTAAATATTAATAGGGGAGGAACCAAACCGGATCAATTTTAAATGTTTCCTGTTTCGGAAGCATTTAGACATCTTGTACACATGTACTTTGGATACCATTTTATAAATGGTTGACTTTTAATATAAATATTGACATGTGTTTGTTCTACCCATTAGATAAACATATGCATCCATCTAAAGGGAATTTCTACATTTTCTTACAGAACTAGGGAAAAAATGCATAAAGGGACCAAAAGCATATCTGAAACAGTTGTGGAGACAAAACATAACTCTCGTTGGTGTGACAGTTCTTTTATTTTGAAGCAATGTTGTCAGCACCACCACCACCCCCTTTTAAAAAAAAAACAAAAAAACAAAAACAAACCAAAACAAAACGCAAAATGGCAAACACAAAACACTGTATAATGCTGGCGCTAAAATGATTTTTTTAATCTATTAGATAATGCGTTTAAGCATGACATTCTATAAATACTATGCATGCAAAAATTAACACGGGCCCACAATTGCATGTGGCCACCTCTTTCGTAGAAGGGGTCATTGTAAACTAAAAATAAAGAGCCAGAACCAAATATTATAATTAATTTTTAGTTCCCTTATATATAGAGACGGAAATAAAAATCTATTCTTTTCTGTCGAGTGACTCAGGTCTTTCAATAATTTTCTGGTACAAAATAATTCGAACTGAGGGAGCAATAGTCTTGTAAAATGCGTCCCACACGATGTACCATGATTATAATTGCTGTGTGCATACATGCATTGAAGTGGTATATTACTTTAAATAACTACCTGAATTGAAATTTACCTATATTTAGATACACAGTGTTTAGATATGGAAGTGAGAAATTCCAATCCAAATATTTGGGGACTCTTTGTAATTGAGTGTATATTGTGTGTAGGGGATTATACTAGTAAAGTTATGTGTTTTTCAAAACGAGTATATTTATTTGAAGCCTTAAACTACGACTAAACCCTCAGAACAGAACAGAACAGAATTTATTTGGTTTAAAATCCAATATACATAGGATTGAAACCAAAACATCACAAACAAGAAAAAACTTATTATTACATAAAACATAGTCCTGTAAATGTCTAACGCTATTTATGGAAAAAAACTGCTTAAATGTGTCAGTTAAAACATTTCATAAGAGACTAAACCATGCTATGAATGTTTATGTAAAAAGTACAAATCAAATTTTCTTGATTCGTGCTGGCCCGAAAGCCGATTTCATTTGGAAATTCAAGAAAAAAATGTTCAAACTAAGCATAGCACTGTCCTTAGCTGATTTTTACGTTTCTCTTTAGATCATATTGGTAATTTGTTCTCTATCAATTTCTATATACATACTTCGGTTTATGGATTTCCAAATGCTTTAATTTGATCTGCACAGAAGAAACATAAGTAGTCTAAATGGCCGTATGCAGGAATAAAATTCACAATAACTTCAGTCTTTTGTTATTCATTACCACTGGGGCGATACCCTGCTGGAGGACTTTGTTAGCCTCGGAGGGTATTCATCAACTCAGTAGCCAGTACTTCGCTATTGGCCCGACAGACGATATCATTTGAAACGTTGCAATGTCTAAATTCAAGAAAAAATTGTTTATGGATTTCCAAATATTTTGATTTGATTTGCACTGAAGAGACACATGTTGTCGAAATGAACATTTGCAAAATTTAAACTCAAAACAACTTCGGTATTTTGATATCTTGATAAATCTCAGGAAAAAAAAATTTCAATTAAGGCGTGTTCACTTTCATTTCATTTATTTATTCCACAT
This sequence comes from Modiolus philippinarum, assembly GCA_002080025.1. Lineage (NCBI taxonomy): Eukaryota > Metazoa > Mollusca > Bivalvia > Mytilida > Modiolidae > Modiolus > Modiolus philippinarum. The sequence continues at coordinate 95,503 of MJUU01051113.1, read as the reverse complement.
TTATTTCAAGAAATCAGAAGAAGGCTGGTAGGTGTCGTTGTAAAGAGCTTGTAGAAACCAAAACAACTGCACCTGTTCGGAACATTTCTTCTCTATTGTCAAAAAATCAATCATCAAGGAAAAAAAATCATCAAAATTAAAAATATGAATCCGAAATTGGTTGAAAAAGATACAACTAAATTTTTAGCAAATATCTTGTCATCTCATTGCCTTATGCACCTTGCAGCCCCTTTCATTCAAGACTGGACTGTATATAGATACATAATTTTTATACTGTATATACGCACTCGTATGTTTTATTGTTTACTTGTATGTGTCTTGTATACATATACATGCTGTCAACCAGAAGCATCAGATCAACATATTTTTGACTGAAGGTTATCTCTCTTTTAGTAGTTTTTACACTGGATTTTTTGCAATTGTATGATCCACCCGAACCTTATGGAAGTTCATCTACTTTGTTCTGATAGACTATCATAATGTACAAAGCCGACGCAATCAAGCAGTCGTGCATTTTATTATTCTGAATATCCCGAATGGTGCTTTGGTAACAATAAACCAGAGGCCCACATGCGAGCCTGTATCTCTCATCTGGTGACTTCTAATCGAATAAGATTTACCATATAAATAAATCACACATAATTGTCCAGGCCAGTGTATAAATACCGTATATTATATGGTGTTGCTATATTAAATTGAAAACAATATGCATGTTTATCAAATTACTCGTTTTTTATAATGTGTCTCGGATCAACGCGCAGTAATTTGTCAAAGATGAAAATAACATCTGTTTATGTGTATTGCATATTTATAGCTGCAATGAAATCGACATGCATACGAAATCACACAATCCTATTATGTTCACGTATTCATGGTATTACGGAATAACTTTATACATGTAGACGTATGCAGCAGTTCTTTGGATGACTACGAAGTTTTGTCACGAGTAGATTTTCAGGGCTTTCGAGCTTCAGCTCCGTCGGAGCTTTGATTAACTTGTGTATTTGTAAACATACCTGGAACCAGACTAAACAGGAAACCTACCCTGTCCCAGGTGTGTAGATGGTGTAATTGACGGTCAATTCTGACCAATCAAAACTGCTGCATTAGAATATCAAATTGATGTTTGAAGTAACAATTTAGAAATTTTTCCAATAGAGTTCCACGTTAAACTGTACTCCCCGAGGGGACCATTTTAGATTTTCTATTTATAAACTATGTTCCCAGTGGTGGCCATTTTGGATTTGTGATATGTACAGATATGCAAAATTTGGTAGATGACCATAATGTTACCATGCCTAGTTAATATCAACCTGATTTATGAAATTATTCCCAAAAATTTTAAATTTGCAACATTTTCCCATAGCGTCCAATGTTAAAATATGATCTGCAGCGACGGCCATCTTGAATTTATTATCGGTACTAAAACCCTACATTTGTTTAATAACCATCATGCTACCATGCCTAGTTAATATGAACTTGAAGTATGAAACGGTTTTAAACTAGTTTCCCGGAGGCGGCCATCTTGATACGACAAAATATAGGACAAAATGTAACAACTACGAAAATTTAACAAATAAAGGGTTATAACTCCTTCATAGAGATTAACATTTTCTGCAAAATTACATGTGGATAGATGTTGGTATGCTGAACATTTTTGCAATTTAAAGTTGACTTCTATCTATAAAAGTTTTTCTAATAAACAATAAAATATATCAAAATTTTGAAAATGTTGTAGAAAAAGGGTAATAACTCCAGAACAGGTTTTTGGATTTCTTCAAAATTGCAGGGCGGGTAGATCTTGCCATGCTCAACATTTCAATTTCAAGTCAGATTTCTTATATCTCTAACGGTTTTTGAGTAATTTACAAACAAGCAATTTATCCCTATGTTCTATTTTTAGCAACAGTGGTCATGTTGTTTGATCTTTGGACTTATCGAACACAATTTTTAAATACATACCCAGGTGATGCTTCAGGCTACGTTACAATTGGCTTTGCATTTGCAGAGGAAAAGATTTTTGAATATAGGACAAAATGTAAAGAATTAAAAAATAAATTGACAAGAAAGGACAATAACTTCTTGGATACTTAGATTTTCTCAAAAACTTCCATCTTGGTTGATATTGGTATGCTGAATATTTTTGCAACTTAAGTGGACTTGTATCTGTAATAGTTTTTCTAAAAAAAAATAGAATATATCAAAATTGTAGATTTAACGAAAAAAGGGGCAATAACTCCAAGACGGGTTTTCGGATTTTCTTCAAAATTGCAGGGTGGGTAGATCTTGCTATGCTGATAATTTTTCACACCCCCTCCCGTCAGATTTTATATATCTGCAACGGATTTTGACTTATTTTCAAAATCAGCAATTTACCCCATGTTCTATTTTTAGTTACAGCGGCCATGTTGTTTGGTCTTCCGACTAATCGAACACAGTTTTGAAACTACATATCCAGGTGATGATTCAGGTCAAGTTTGGATATAATTTGTTTCAGAGGAGAAGATATTTTAAATTGTTGACGGACAAAGGACGCAAAGTGAGGGCAAAAGCTCACATGGCCGTTTAGGCCAGGTGATCTAAAAATCAGTTAAAGGACAAATAAAACAGTCAAGCATCAAAAGAGGAAAATCCAGGAAAACACTTGGAAATATTATGGAATTTCTGAACTCTCACTCGCATGAAATATTCTCCATTAATTATTGGTCAGGGTTTGTATATTCAGTGACGACTTTCCTCTATTCCTAAACCTTTCTTTTTGAGGTCGAGGAATACGCCTTACAGGTCTAGAAGTATTTTCAAACCATCAAAAAGTGGCCACTTATTTTGGGGTAAGTGGTCATATTTGCTCATAATGTTAAAACAGGTCAATTGACTTCCTTTTGGCAGTGCACTTGGTATAAATATGATTTGGAAGACTTTTCAATATATTTGTAGCTTTTGCAATGCATCTGATATTATTGTCCACCATTATTAGTAGGGTGCCCAAAAGACGATTTTTCCGATTTTTGGTTAACGGAATAACACACACCTGTATTATACATGTTTGGAAAGAAGATACCATGGCGCATCGAAATGACGATGCCGTAGAGATTGAATTTGGTCATATTTTATTTTAGATTTGGTCAAAGGTCAGCTCCTAAAATTTTGAAAATTTTGATGCATTTTAAAGTGAGCTTCATTTCACAGATAAAACTGCAACGAAATTCGAATATTATTGTAAATTTTATTGGGGTAGTTCTTTAGTTTTATTTTTTATAATGATTTGTCTGTTGTCTTTATTCAACGAGTTTCAAAGCTGGCATTTTGTTTTAAAGGTTCGTCATTTTGAATATTTGCACCTCCGTGATATAAAGGGTCTTTCGGATATAAAGAACTGCGCATTTCTGACTTTTATAGGATTATTCTTTAAAGGAAAGCTTGAATTTGATTTTAAAACGAACCGCTAAACAATAAACTTAGTTTAGGAGAAATAAATCGTACTTTTGTTATTGGTATAAATTATTCAATTTGCCCCAAAAACACACACTGATATAAATCTTAGTAAAACCGTTCCTAACGATACAAAACCCTATTATATTATCCGAAATGATATGGAAAAGTGATTTTAAACGTAAAAACAAAAATATGTGCTTGGAAAATCAAAACACAAGCAACGTAAAAGTAGACTTGGGCTTGTCAAGTAATTTTGACAAGAGAATGATTAGAGTTATCTTTCGTTGTACACTTGAAAGAACATGACCAATTGGCATGGTCTTCACATCGACTAAAATTTTAAAGTTTTACGCAAATTTTGGCCTTTTAATTTTTTATTTTTCTTTAACGGTGGACATTACATCCATGATTTTTGGTGCATATGTACAATTCGTATATGTACTTTCGTTAAAGAGTGAATTTTTCAGAAATAAAGCATAGTTATTCCGCATTCAATGAAAATGTCGTTAATTTAGACTAAAATTTACCCCGACATTAATACCGATAAATTACAAAAACCAGTCAAAAATAACTTGCATTCTGATTCAAATAAATATTTCAGGTCTTGACTTTACTGTGAATAATTCTTATTAGAATATAAGAAAGTACTACTATTTTCTTTAACTTTAAAGATACCATATCCCAAGCACTGTTTAAGGGTACCCTTAAAAAGGGAGAAATTAGAGAAATCGTAACCACAGGAACTTCCTACGACAGCTAAAAATTTGAAATTTAATAGTTGTTCTATCATTTAAAACAAGAATTAGCCGTGTGTGATTCCGTTAACCCAAACTCGAAAAACTTTAAGCGTCTTTTTGGACCTTGGGCACCCTACTATAGAAGGATACCGATGCAATGCAAATGGGTGATATACCAATTGGATTTATTTTTGTGTTTTCATACTTTTTTGTAATTGATACCTTAATTTTCCGAGTTTAATATAACCGTTTGATATCATCTTACATGTATGTGTCAATCGTTTTAACCAGTCGGATAGAGATTTACATCCAGGCCCTTTTTGAAATGGGCTACTATCTTGAAATTACCGTATATCACATTCACTTTAAAACTTCTCCCTTAAAAATAAAAGAAAATGTGTCCATGGGACACATGTTGCCCCGCCTAAGATAAATCTTTGATGAAAATCTGAGTGGACATACGGACGGAGAAGGGACGTATGGATGGAAGGACGTACGAACGGACAGACGGACGGACGGACATACGTACGGTCAAGGGTAACACTTCATGCTCCAGTAACCTAAAGAAGGGGGCATAACCATTGACCATAGCTCTATCATCTTTCTAAGTAAAATTTGAAAACTGATTTCAAACTTTTGATACATGTATTTCAGATTTTTCATATTTTTGAGACTGACAGACAGACAGACGGAGCCGAGCGGTTACTAGAAAGTCCTGCGGTCGTCTTTATTGACAAAGTTCAGGTAATCGTTCTGAAGACCCGGTAATACACAGAATGTTTTGAATTATTTTCGGACACTTTAATTAAGACATTTTATTACTGGAAGACAAACATTTCAAAACTGATATGTAATATGAAAACTGAAAACAACTATAAGGAAAAGACAAATCAAGACAGATACAGTCTGATACTCGGAGACAGACTGCTTCCTTATCCCTCCCCGTTTCTCTCGGTGTCCTTTAATTCCAATTCAAAAAGTCGCCTTTCACCCATCTCCCCTTTTCTCCCCTAAACTCCCTTATCCCTTCCCCTTTTTCCCAATCTCTCAAAACTCCGGCTGTTTGTCCCCCCCCCACACACACACACACACAAACACATATGTTTGTCGTAAAAATTACCATATTGCACAAAACTATAAACGATAAATAAAATCTGAAACAAGAGGCTCTCAAGAGCCTGTATCGCTCACCTGGACCATGGCAAATACATAAATTCAAATAACTTCAATGTTAAAGGGTCTCGTTTTCTAACTATATAAACAAACATTTATGTTATATGATCCAACTTTAATAAACTATTCACCCTATTGCCTGTCATCTTGGATAAGGGATGGATCTTCAGGACACAATTTCTAAGAAAATTAAATGTGGTGCCAAAGTTTATTTCCAACTGGTCAAATGGTTTTAAAGAAGAAGATTTTTGAATTATTAAACTTTGTTTCCTATTGGTAGCCAATTTGCATAAGGTGCAGACTTGAAAGGACATCTGTTTTGATTGATTGATTGATGTTTTACGCCAACTTCTGCAATACTTCAGCTATATTGTGGCGAGAACTGTTGAGTATATTGAACAATTTTAATAAATACATAAAATATTAATATAAAACCATATATCTTTCATCATTCTTGAAGGGGACCATCTATAAGATACATCGTGATTAAGTTTTATTCGAACTAGCCCAGTTTTTTTTTCAGATAAAAAATTCTTTGTATGGTCTTTCCGTAGGGTCGAGTAATAAATTAAGTCCCCCGCAGATGACCATGTTGGATGACAGATAGGCAACAAAGTCACTATACTTAGTCAGCACCTCATAAGCATCATTCATGCCAACGGTTCTGTTCTAATTCTTTCAGTGCTTCATCAACTGCTCACTTAAAGATTTATATACCAAATAATCATTTAGCAGGCTATGACTTCATGTCAGCAAGAAGTGCAGTGAGACTGTAAGACACAATACATTTATATAGAAAAATTATTATAACATGAAATAAAGTGAAGATTATGAAAGTATTTTTGCAAAAAATTATAGAAATTTGCACAAGAACACTTTTTTTGCTCTTGATTATGGAGCAATAATTGTTTTTAATGAATTAATAGCAGGGAATTCCTCTAAAGCTTAAAAGAGAAAGGTTAACCAAGGACGATTTGAAAACAGAATTTAAAGGGAAATAACCATATGGCGATAACAAACGGTCAATAACTCCTACACAGGTATTTGGATTTTCTTAAAAATTTCAAAGTATGAAGATCTTGATATGCTGAACATTTTTTTCCAATTTACGCTTCACCTCTATCTATTACAGTTTTTGAAATAAAAAACAATAAATGCAAAAAGTTGGAAAAATTTACAAGAAAGGGGCTGTAAGAGACGAGTTTTCCGATTTTCTCCAAAATTGCAGGGCAGATAGATCTCGGCATTCTGGACAATTTTACCCCGATGTTAGACTTTTTATATCTGCAACAATTTACAAGATATTTGCCAAAAACAGCAATTTATCCCCTATGTTCTATTTTTAGCAGTGGCAGCCATATTGTTTAACCGGCCGACTAATCGAACACAAGTTTGAGAAGCCATACCCTAGTGATGATTCAAGTCAAGTTTGGTTACATTTAGCCCAGCGGTTTCAGTTGAGAAGATTTTTGAAAATGTTGACGGACGAACGCCGGACGACGGACAACGGACGAAAACTGATGACAAGAGCTCATTTGGTCTTTTAGGCCAGGTGAGCTATAACAAAGTTGGCTATACACAAATTTAGCAAGTCTACTGTGTCCACTTTCACTAATATATTAGGGTAAGATATCATCCAAGAGAATAAATATTTATTTTCTTCGTTATTTTTAGAGGAATAGTGTCATTTTTTTTATTTTTTATCCCTAACAAAGCACACAATGATAAGGTTTGTATGGATTGTAGATTTTCTTAAGAACACACAAAAACATTTTATGTAAATTAGGTGGTTTCCCTTTCAAAGTTCAATGACGTCATAGATTTAGCGTGAATTCTGGAAAATAGGATTGAAATCATCCCTGTTTAGCCAATTGTTTACGAATTTGTCTAGAAATAACGATAGATAACAGGGTAACTAAATACCGATGTTACTGTGAATTTTGATTCTGCATATGCGCATTTCGACAACTTACTGGAAAAATGAAAGGATATGGAGTAAATGTATCACAATAATAAATACCTTGCTGCGTATTATGGTTAAATTTCTTTATGTCACTGAACGAAGTGATGTTCTTTTGGAAAAATTCCGACAAACAAACGAGACGTTCAAATTCGTGTTGTATGATAAAATATTGAATGACACAAAACTATCGAGAATAGGTGGAAGCACGATACTTGTGACAAAAACGCACAAGATACATAGAAAACTCCAGTTTATCAAGGACAGGCTCAGTGCAGATAAAATCTAAACGGCGTTTGGAAGACCATAAAGTCAAAGTTGTTTAAAACTGATATAGAACAAATTACCAAATATGATCAAATATGATATAGGCCTAAGCTAAAATCAGCTATGGACAGAGCTTTGCTTAGTTTCAACAAAAATTAGATATTGTAAGGTTCCAAATACAATCGGCTTTCGGGTCAGCACCGAAGTACTGACTACAGGGCCGTACGATTTAAGTACTATCCCGCTTGAGCGCGGCAAGTAAAAATCTGTGCAGGGCAAGTTGAATGTCCGCTTGACAAGTTGAAATTTTATTTATCTTTCCCTCATAAAGTGAAAGGGCAAGTTATTGGGGGACTTGTCCGATGGGCAAGTTGACAATTTATTTCTAAATCAACCCCTGGATAACATGACATTGAAATTACATACCAGTGTTTGTTCGTCCTTGTTCCTGTTGTTGACCCTTGACGTCAACGGGAGACTACTCGCAATATGACATTGATATTGAAGAGCCTCCTCGAAATCTTTATCATTCCTGTAATAATGCCCCCTTCCCCAATAAAAAAAACGAACAACTTTGTCTGATATTGGCGCAAAAATGATTTTTCGTATTTTAGATAATGCTTTACTAGTATATGCATGATGTCTGATAAACTTAACGTGATACCCTTATTGTAACTTAACAATGGAAACCTCTCTACCCTACAAAAAGAATAATGAAGGGGTCCATGTAAACAAGAAATGAAGAGTTAAAACAAAATAAAAATATAACTTCTAGTTCCCTGTTATAAAATCTATTCCTTTCTGTGTGTATTCTTTAATTTCTTGGCTAATTATTCGAACTATCCATATTTGAATGCCGGAGAGAGAACTGCTACGGCGGAGCATTCTTGTTTATATGCATCTCAATTGATGCACCCAAATTGTAAAATTTTGTTGCGTGCATACATGCATCGAAGTATTATTTCAGTGTAAATAACTATATACCTGAACTGAAATAGTGCTACATTTATATATTCAGTAAAAATGAAAAGTCCTATCCAAACTTTGCAATTAGGTGTATACTGTGTTGTGGATTATACCGGCCGAGTTATGCGTTCTTCAAAACCAGTATATTTGTGTGAAGTCCAATTGTGGTCATATACTACGACTAAATCATGCTATGAATATTTATTCAAAAAGTAAAAATCAAATCATATTGATTTGTGGTGGTCAAAAAGCAGATTTCATTTGGAATTCTGTTATATTTTAAATATCTAAATTCAAGAACAATTGTTGAAAACTAAGGATGATCCCCCTTTTGCCTAGTTCTGCCCTTAGCTTATTTTGGCTTTTCTATTTAGATAATATTGGTATATTCTTCTCTATCAACTTAAATACATGTTTGGGTTTATGGATTTCCAAATGTTTTGATCTGCACTAAAGAGACATAAGTTGTCGAAAAGCCTATATGCAGAAATAAAATTCACATAACTTCGATATTTTGTTATCTATTACCACTGGGCCGATACCTCTGCTGGAGAACTTGTTTGACCATGTATGTCTCAAGTTCATTTACTTCATATCCCTTCATTTGCTAATTTTAGACTCCTGTAGTGTGGGAGTCCGTAAAAAGATTCCCCGTGTGAGAGACGTATGCTCTATATATATTTCAGATATGGTGTGCTTGTGCTTGGGAGAATTTCTGGATATGGGTGCACTACCATACTTTCAAATTTTGGCATTTTTATTTTTTTGTACAATTAAAATGTTATCCTGACCATCTGTGCCCACATCTCATGATTTTATTATCTTTTAACTCGATGAGTGCCCTGTTATTGTGTAAGTGTTTTTAATGTCTTCTGTTAGTCGTTGGCGTGCAACGGATGTCAGCGATTGTAAAAACACTTTGCTAGTTAATTTTATGTTTGTTGACAACCCCACATACATAGATAATGAAGAAGCATGGATGTACCGTTGCTCGATAATTAGCAATGAACTCCACTCAAACCGGTGCTAGGGGTCGTCTTGAACTTACTATGGGGTATGAGCAAAGCTCATTGTTGAAGGCCTCGTGGTAACTTCAAGATGAAGAACAACAATAAAATCGTTGTTCCATTGCTTTGTTTTACCATGTATTTGTAGAGAATTTATCTCATGTGCATTTACTCCATATCCCTTCATTTGCTTGTTAGTCCCCGAGAGTATTCAATAACTCAGTCTACAGTACTTTGGTGTTGACGAGAACGCCGATTTCATTTGGAACGTTGCAATATCTAAATTCAAGAAAATTTGTTCAAAACTTTAAAGTATATATCCCCCTCTTGTATAGCTCTGTCCTTGGCTGATTCTGGCTTTTCTATTTGGTAGTTTGTTCTCTAACAGTTTTTATAAATGTTTAGTTTAATGGATTTCCAAATGTTGTACTTAATCTGCACTGAAGAGCCATATGTTGTAGAAATGGCCAAATGCAGAAATAAAGTTCACAATAAATTTGGTATTCTATTATTCTTGATAAATCCCAGAAAAATACAAGCACTTTTTACTAAAAATATGTTTTCACTTTCAGTGGTAAACGGGTTATTGTTTACATGTAATTCATTTATTCAACATTTATTTCAAGAAATGTGAATGAAGAACATTGTCTATAGCTATGTCAAACAAAGATAGGTGACCTTGTAACGGACCACAACTGCCTCTTCCATGTACAAACTTAATCATATCTATTTTTTTAATTAAGGTACTCTCTCTTTTAGCATTGGGTTGCTTTTTCCTGATAGACTATCACGATGAACAAAGTCAACACAATCAAACAGTAGTGTATTAGACCATCTTAAATATTCTACGATTAAGGTAAACTTTTTGAAGAAAAAAATTTAAAAAATTGTAATGTCCACAAATTTTCGGGTTGAGGTCAAGATCCGTCACTAAATAATCAGTCCGGTATGGAACTAATGAAGGACTTGCAAAAGAAAGTGGAATGAAATATTTATGTTAGTCAAGAGTTTAAAATAAAACTATGAGATTTGTACTATAAAGCATATTTATGCATTAAAATTTGCAAAAGATAATTGCAAATGTTTAGTTTGAAATTTTTGTTTGTTTTATTTCCTCGTAGCTTTCACGGTCTTACGATGACGTTTAACATAGAATTAATTTAGGACGGCTTATATCATTCTGAATATCCCCGGTTGGTACTTGGGTAACGATTTAAAAAAAAAACAATTATAGGACAAAATGACACAGTGGAACATCAAAAAAGGAAATTCCAGGAAAACACTTTCACTATACAGTTGCATTGGAGTAGACAATGCTGATGTTTTAAAATAGTAAAAACAATTAAAAAGTCAATTGTTCCGAGAACAATTGCAAGGTCTTTCACCAGTTTTCACCATGATTACATGGTTGGGTTTAATTTTGATGTCTATTTCGGTCATAAATGTGATGTAAACAAAAGTTCTGTCCTTTATTAGTCTTTTGCTCAACAGTTGCTAAGGACTTTTCAAACTATAAGCTTGTTGCTAAGGACATGAAAGTCACTTCCGGTTGGCAATGTCATTTATTTTCTCTCTACAACATTATAAAAACTTTTTGCATATGGTTGCTAAGGACTTTTAAGGTAAAAAAACGTTGTTACTAAGGACGTTGACCTTTGACCTTGACCCCATTTTGTCAACCATTTTGAACTGAATGTTTTATCTTTTTATAGTTTCTATGTATCTTTAATAGTTTTTGAGATATAAGCAAAAAACCATAAAATCGGACCTCGAAAAATGGTTTTTGGGCCATAGGTCCAAAATGAATGGTCCTATTATTTTGGACCCCAGTATCAAATGTAGACCTCAATGAAAGAAACATTTTATTCAATACATTTAATCACCTATCTCTTACTGTTTAGGAGTTCAAGTGATAACAAGGTCTAAGGTCATTGGTGACCTTGACCGGTGACCTTTGACCTAGACATTTTTAGATGGCCATAAAGAACTTATGAATAATGGCGAAGGTTTCGGGTCTCTATGACTTATCGTTAGGGAGTATTAAGCATTAACGGAAACTCAAAATCTTTCAAAGGGCAATAACTCATATAAAGAGTTGTCGAATCACTTCGGACCAAATGTAACAAAGTTGCGTCTCATGACAGTGAACATTTTCCCATTACATGTCTTCAGCTATCTATTACGGTTTACGAAGAAAGTGATAACAAGGTCAAAGGTCATTGGTGACCTTGACCGGTGACCTTTGACCTTGACATTTTTAGATGGCCATATATGACTAATGAACAATGGTGAAGGTTTCAGGTCCCTACGACTTAAGGTTTCTGAGAAAAAAATTTTACGGAAACTAAAAATTTTTCAAAGGGCACTAACTCAAAAATAAGATACCGCACAGTCTCGGTCGAAATGTAATGAAGTTCCGTCTTGACTCAAGGAACATTTTACTCATTACTCTTAATCAGCTATCTTTTACGGTTTCCGTGTTTAAGCGATAACAAGAATTTGGTTCTGGGGCAGATAACTCCGTTACTAGAAATAGGTCAATATGCTTGACTCAGTTTTGAGATCCTACAGTGATGTCAATTTATCAAACCAAGTACACGTAGTTTTTTCACAGCTATTGCGGGGGACCAAAAAGAATAAAAAAAATAAAATAAAAATAATCCGAAGAATTACAGTACCGTCTTTCACTATGTTGAAAGACCGTAATTACAGTGAAGACTTCAACAAAATATACACCATGAACTCTAAAAGCCTTCAGGAGAAAACTTAAATCATTTACCATAATATACTACGGAAGCGTCCAAAACACTATATATAACTAGATTGGACTGTCGTAAACGGCAGCTTTCCCCGTCCTTTGAAAGTTAATACTTTCTCTCCAAGTCCAAGATTTTTGCATTCAATTATGGAAAACGAATTATTGTACTTAAACAAATTCAAACTGTATGATTGGTAGGTAGAATTACGAAAAAAACTTTGTCTCTGGGTATTTCAGGAAGTTTACCTAATTGGAATCATATTTTTTGTAGTTTAATTAAAAATGACTGATTTCAATAAAATGTATTCAAAAGGTATGATTTCTAGGTAGAATTTTATAAAATACCCTACTGTCTTTGATAGTTTCGGGAAAGATACCAAAACTGGAATCAGATATTTTTTAAATCAAACTAGAAAAACAGCAAGCAAAGCTCACTAATATATATACCCCCGCTGCCCATTTCATAATCAATCCAATTCTGAAATAGCAATTTGCCAGGAAAAGTAGCTCATAAGAGATGGGTAGCCGCTTTTAATGCAATGACAAAGTCCATGTTTTGCTATGGAAAACCTCAAAAATCAATCAAATCAAATTCTCAAGTATTAGGTGAACATCTACATTATGTCACAATTTTCTCAAGTATAAGGTGCACATCTACATTATGTCACAATTTTCTCAAGTATAAGGTGCACATCTACATTATGTCACAATTTTCTCAGGTATAAGGTGCACATCTACATTATGTCACAATTTTCTCAAGTATAAGGTGCACATCTACATTATGTCACAAAGACTGTGTTCAGTTTTTATGAAAATCTATTCGCTAGTTTAGGAGGAATAGCGGATAGGAGATGGGTATCCTCAGCTGTAACGGACGGACGGAAGGAAAGACAGAAACACAGAAGGAATTCCAAAAAATAAGTGGTCTTTGAGACTTTCAGGATATTTACCAATAATGGAATCACATTTTTAGAACTCTAGTATTCAAAATTTTGCTTTTAACCAAACACCTGCCGAATGGTAAGATCATATGCTAAAATTGAAAAAAAAATATTAGTCTTTACTAAAGTTGGAATCAATCAAAATTCTGAAAGCTTATTGTGTATGTACAAACTATATCCAACAATTCTAGAACAAAATGAAATCCCCAAATTAAAAAAAAATGGACGATTAGTCTACATCAAATGCGAAATGTGTCAAAATCTATATCCTGTAACCTCTTATTGCACCAAGACAAATATTAAAATTCCGAAATCTTATTGCGCATCTGCAGCCTATAACAATTCTACAACAAAAATAAATTCCTACATCCAACCAGACGCTCTCAAGGGCCTGCATCACTTGCCCGGATATTGAATAAAAAATAAAGTCTTTGTTAAAGAGGCCAGAGTTAAACTTAAGTTCCAATAAGCCCAATAGTTTAAAAGGATTTACCATATATTTCAATGTTCAACTATATGTTCCATGCTGACAAGCCATCTTGGATAGTGTGAACCTGAAAAACAAGTTTGGTTTTTTTTTGTAGGTGAACAAATAAAGCGTATTGTGGGCAAGTTGGGTTCCAATTTGCTCGGTAGAATCAAAGGAGAAAATCTTAATGTACCCCACTGGTTGCCATCTTGGATAGGATGCGAACTTGCCGGATATATTTTTCAAAGGGGAAGACTTCAAACTATTGTGATCAAGGTTGCTTCAAATTGGCCTTGTTTTTGAGAATGACATCTGAGAAAATAGGACTATGGTGTCCAAGTTTGGTTCCAATACGGGACTTTCGAGACAGTCACTGTCGTGTAATTGAAGGCGGAAACGATTACCTCGGATACCAGTAAGAAGGAATACTGGATTTTTCTAAACCTACTGAAATAAATATATACCACATAAAAAAACGAACTATTTATGAAATTGAAGTGCATTTATAATGTTTCCTTTATTACAATTCTTTAACTAAACTTTTGATTGACGAAAAAAAATTAACACAACAAGAAAGTGAACCAGAGTTTAAGATCGTTCGTTGCATTGTATCAAAATTTGGGGTTATTGAATATTAATATAGGTAATAATATGGAAAATCATATAGTATAGAAATATGGAAATATGGCACGCGAAAGTTAGCATTACTAAGGAAAACCCGGTTTTCGCTTCTGTAAACTAGGGTTTCAAGAGCTAAACCCAAGTTTCCATGTCGAAACCTATGTTTCGGTAGCAAAAAACTAGGTTTCTCAGCGCTAAACCTAGGTTTCGGTGGCGAAAACTAGGTTTTTCAGAGCTAAACTCGAGTTTCCCTACCTAAATGTAGGTTTGCCTCCAAAAATATATGCAAAGCTCAGCTTTCTATCAGTTTCCAAAGCTAAACCCGAGTGTCCGTAGGAAAACCTATAGGTTTCGGTAGCGAAAACTAGGTTTGCGCCTGTCCCAAGTCAGGAAATTTATTAAGCCTTTGTGTGTCTTGTCTGTTTTCTAGTTAGTTTACTTCATGTCTATAGGGATCTAGGATGATGTTTATTTTGCTGAACTTGATTACTCTTTATTTAGGGGCCGACTCCGACCTGTCGTTGTGTGTGGGGTTTCCTCACCGTTCATTGAAGATCATATGGTGTTTTTGAGTTGTTATTACTCCCCTTTGGGGCGTTGTCTGTTTGACACATTCCCCGTTTCCCTTCTTTTCTCTGAGGAAAACTTAGGTTTCGGGGGCGAAAATAAGTTTTCCAGAGCTAAACTCGAGTTTCTCCACCTAAATGTATGTTTCCTTTAAAAAATACATGCAAAGCTCAGCCTTCTGTGGATTTCCAAAACTAAACCCGAGTTTCCGTAGGGCCCACCATAGGGAAACCTAGGTTTCAGTAGGGAAGCTCGAGTTTTCCAACCCGAAACCTATAGGTTTAGCTCTTGTCCATAGGAAATACATAATAAGCCGATAGCCGATTTGATAGGTTGAAGAAATGTTTAGCCAATCAAAATCCGTTTATTTTCATCTACATACCATGACTACTGTCATTTTCGCTAACCCTTGGCTAGCCATAACCCTTGGCTAGCAAAGATGGACTACTGTATACGTATATTTGTTTGTTCCATGCATATTTTATAGTTGAAATTGGATTATCATGCCTCATATGAGGCCTTCAGAGTAATAAAAAAGTTTCAAAGCTTCAAAGACGGTGTTTAATAATCATACCTTGAGTCCAAAAGATCTGCATTGTATATTATTATACTGAAATAGATTTAGTACATATGGTGGCTAACAATCCTTAAAAAATTGAACAAAATTCCAGTACAATCGATCGGAGCACTTCAAAAGAAGTTGTTACGGACAGACGGGCGGACTAGAAATAGGGAGATAGAATAAGATGTTTTTGAGTAAGTATATGAAATGAAAATCACGTTTAGTCTTAAACGAAGTATTGAAATTTGAAATCAGGCCCCGATTTTTGTCACACAAAAAAATTCTGACATGCACCTGGCTTGAAAAAAAAATAATCTGGCTCTGACTTTTTCCCTTAGAAAAGAAGCCTGGATCAACAAATTTCCTGGCACAGTGCATCAGTGCATAGCGGGAAAAATAATCTGACCCGCAAAGCTTGCAAAAAAAAAAAATCCCGGCTCGGGTAAAAATCCAAGCCCCCCCCCTCCCCCCCTCGAAAATCAAAATGGTCCGTGCCTTAAGCCTCAAGAAAAGTATAAGATGGATTTCTATACCACCAAAGTCCTTTTAAGTTTTTGATCAAAATTTGCTTTGTCCCTTAACACTTAATAAAAAATAAAAAAAAAAACATCAAAAACTTGGACCATGTTTCTTCAGTACATGTTCATGTGATTTCGATAGTGTCAACTGAACTCTATTCTTACAATGCGATATTTTGTATGGATATTCACAAAACTTGACATTATGTGCACTAAAGCGGCAAGCTAGAATAGTGACCAAGAAGCACAAAAATCACCATTATAGTGTAGAATTTCTGGTGTTTCGAACTTATTTCAATCCAAAGACAATATATACAATAGCTATTATTATATTATCCCCGTGCAAACCATGTTATAACGAAAACATGCAGTAAAAAGCATCTCTAACAACGTATACCTTGAATCTGCTTGGCCATGTTGGCGTTTTCTGATTTTTTTCATTTGTGCAAATCGAAAATTTAAGTTCTTATATGAAAACTAAGAAAACTAAGAAATAAAAATCATATTCATCAAAACACAAAGCAACTAGTTTAACAGTTAATCTTAAAATTAGAAGAGTTATAAAAGTTTGAAAGTAAAATTTTAAAAATGGATATCTAAAAAGGGGGGAATAATGTGGTGGCATATTCCGATCACTAAGAAAAACAGGAAAAAAAAATTTTTGGATATATAAGTACATTTTCAATTTTGTCTTTTTATGAAAATAACTTTTTCCATATATCACTGACTC
>MJUU01051113.1:25603-49861 GCA_002080025.1 Modiolus philippinarum | reverse complement strand
GATAAGAACATGAATACCACCATATCTAAAGTGCGAGGAATCAGCCTTAACTACATGAACTCTCTGAACATCAACTTTGATACCATAAAACATATGGTCACTAATAAAAGAGGCGATGTGAAAACCGTTACCGATGCGTTTAAAATTATAAGAGACCAGAAAAGACTACTATCTATCAATCAAAGTAAAGATTATAGACTAGTGTTTGATAAAAGAATGATCATGACTGATTATTGTACATTACCTTATGGATATTATCACTGTAAAGATAGCATGTGGCACTCCGACCCGTGTCTATTTAATGACGGAGATAATAAAATGTTCTGTTGTTTATTTCAATGCCTAAAAGAAGAATACGCTTAGAAGATCTAACAAAGAACAAAACAACAAAAACTAAAATAAAAAAAAATAAATGAATAAATAAAAATAAACAAATATTAATTCATAAATTAATATTCAAATAAACAAACAAACATAAACAAAAAAGACAAAAACAAGTACAAAAAACAAAGAAAAAAACAAACAAAACAAGAACTATCCAATAAAAAAATTAAAGTTGTCATAAGAGGTTAGGGTTGAAAAAGGAAGATAGCTCTAATAATTTGACAATAGCATTGGATAAAAGCAGAAGTAACTATTAAAAAGGGGTACAGAAAGAATAACAAAAATGATAGTTAGAGTTAGTCACGAACAAAAGACAACGAAATCAGGAAACGAATGTATAAGGATTGAGAGAACAAAACATAAATAATATATAATACATAATGACTAGGGTTAGAGTTATACAAAAGGGTTAGGGTTATATACATTATGGTTAAGGTTGGGTTGGTTAGGGGTTAGGGTAGATCATGGTATATCTGAACATATACAACAGTACTGATCTAACAAAAAAAGCTAGGGTTAGTGCGAGGATAAGTGAAAGTGTAAGGTTAAAGGTTAGGGTTAGGGGTTAGCATGAGATCAAAGATAAGACTAAATAAAAGAACCTTGAATTGAGGTAGGGCGAGACCAATATTTGCCAATGACAGGGCATGACCAATGGCAATGGACAGGTGAGACTAAAGCTTAAGGCAAGACATACGTGTTGAGGCTAAAGGTCAGCGACATACTGCTTCATTACACTTCTCGGTTCCGGAACGGAAACGATCTCCGGAACCGGAATCGGGAGGGAAAAATCGAAGACCTTTAACATAGGGCCTATGGATCTGGACGTATGCCCTATACTACTGGCGGCAGACGACGGACACTAAAAAAACATTATGGCAAAAGCTCAACCGGACTATATAGCAAAGTGAGGTAAAGTTAAAACTGAAAGTCGAAATGGCCCCTATAGACTTCCGAAGTTACGCAAAAAATACTTGTTTGTTTCCCATATGTCTGTCTTACCTGCGCAAGTGGGAACATATGGTTCACTCCATCGATTACCAAGACAATACAATGTTTCTTCTCCTCCAAACAAAAAATAACCTCTTTTACAGTAAAACTTTGCAATAGAGCTGTTCATCTCCAGTTTAACATATCCGTTCCTTGGAACTTCTGGGTGCGGACAGCCGTATGCTTTGCAACATAAAAATGGTAAATTCATTTAATTCTTGCTTCAGGTCATGGGGTAAGTATAACCACTAGGTTCACATGTTTCTCACGAATGTCACTATACAAGATCAAAGTACAGGGGTAGTCAATTTGAGGGTCAAATAACTTTTACCACCAAGTTTTTGAATTTGTTTAATTTATTTATAATTAAAAATCATTTTTCACATTTTTTATATCACACTAAGTTAAACAACATTCAAATACATGCAATGAAACTCTTTATTAAAAATCGTCGGGTCTCCGACTCTTATTAATACATAGCCCTTTTGATCGAATTTTAATTTCTGACTCAACATTTAATCTGTTCACAATATTTCACTTTTCCGTCATCACGTGGGAGTTTTTAAGATAAATTATCATTCAATAATGTTTCGAATGCCTGAGAATACATTTTCACAACGTTTTGGCGAATTGCCGAAAATTGGGAACTAAATTCCGCGACCTTTTTTCTGGTCAATGATTCTGATAAAATACATTTGCGCACTTTTTATTTGTGAATCTTTGTGAATATAACCAAAAGATTTCTTAATTAATTAGGATGCCATATCACCTTACTAAGAAAAGATTGGTAGCTCTCTTGAGAAATAAAACTAATACGGATTATCCAGTGAATAACACTGCAAACTTGCAATATCTGTAAATGTTTAAACCCCCGTGTAAAGCTCTGTCCTTGGCTATTTTGGTTTTCCTTTTCCATCGCATTGGTTATTGTTCTATACATCAAATATTTTGATTTTATCTGAAGAGACATAAGTTGTCGAAATGGCCAGAAACTTGATTTATACAGTAAATAGAGTTAATCATCTCTATATGTAAATTTAGGGGTTGGTAAAAAACATATCTAAACACATTGGTGGCTCTACTGGAGTTGTAGAATGGCCAGAAATTTAATTTACAGTAACTTCAGTACTGAGTTAATTATTTCTACCTGTAAACTTAGGAGTTGAGAAAAAACATACCTAAACACATCGGTGGCTCTGTTGTCCATGTTCCTTCTGATAAGATGCATGCTGCAAATCCCTCACCATGCATGTGAAAACCATCATCACAAGAATACTCGGCTAATAAATTGTCAGCATATGTTGTGACTCTACCATTAGTCGGATGTGCTGGTTCTATACAGGTTTCCTGGAAAGAGTCTAGCAAAAAAGATGAAGAATCAAATGTACAGTCATATCAAACAAACATGAAAATCTTATTTGGCCATATAACAATATCAGGCGGGGATGGACAGGTTGGTGCCTTCCTCTTCCATCCGCCCCTCATCCTTTAACCTTTCCCCTCTCTCCTTTCTCTCAGTCTCTCTTTCGTGACCTTTCCTCCCTTCTGGCTTCCTTGTCTCTTTTCTTCTTTCTCCAACCCCTTTTCTCTTTTCTCAAGCCCCTCCAGTCTCCGGTCTCTTTCTTTCTCCCTGTCTTCCTTTATCCCTGCCGCCCCTCGAGTATATAACAGTATCTGATATTCTTATAAAAGGTCAGTTTGCGTCAAAAACATAGATATGTCTGATTTTCTGGGCATTCAAGGTGTAACATAACAAAACATAGTAGTAACTTAGTGATGGACTTAACCGAATGGTAAAAAGAAGAGATCAAAGTTATGTAATAGTATGAAAGAGAAAATAACAAAAATCTACCTGTGGACGTTTTAATATTCTTTACAATTAATAAACTCCCCAACACAAATAATCGTATGTCATCCATTATGTAAAGTATTCAGTGGTGGAAGAATTTCCGGTTTAAAGTATAATTTCAATGATTTACAAGTCTCACTTCAGAGTGTTTGTAAAATATACCCTTTATAAGATGTTCAAAATTACTTAATTAATAATTGTAATGCTGACATCTTGTCTTTTTCACAAGGAACATCTAAACGAATCTAGAGTTTTCAAAAACTGTTTATTCGTATTTTTTCTAGAATTAATTTCAGCCTAATTTTGCGAGTAACATATTATCTTCGCCACTTCTTCTTCTCATTATACATGTATAATACGATATACACCGATTGGTACCTAGATGGCAGTCTTATGCCGTTTTACTGTATTGAATGTCCACTAGACGGTCTACACTGATCCGTACGTTATTATGTCCGTTCATCCATCTTTTGGTTTCCGGATGATAACTTGAGTATCCTCCGTCGGATCAAAACCAAACTCGATTTCATGCTTACTCATCCAAACCATATCAATTTAAAGCACGTGTGAGATCAGGTGCATTCGTAGAGTAAGCATCTCCTGCTTCTTATAAGACACCTGCCGTGTTGAACATTTCAAATCCGGTAGCAAAGTAAAAGAACAGGTAGTGGGAACAACAATCTTAATCTTTAAAAGGGAAAGATTTGTTGCCATCTTGGAAACCGGTATCCAATAGTTGTTTAGTAAATTCCCTTCAACTGAATAATGTAAAAGAAGTGACGGCACAGCATTTGTCCATAATATAAAATTAGATTGTTCATGCAGAATGCCTGAACCTGACCTAATGTTCAGTTGTACCAAGACTGGTGTTGTATCTTGTTTCGCCCCGGGCCAGATGCCAAAACATCAAGCTGAATCAAAGGCAGATCCGTGAAAAAAAATATAAAAAAGCAATAAATTTTCTTGCTTGTAAAAGCTCATAATTATTATAAATTAGTTGAAATTCTCAATTTATTTGTTTTTGTTTTTTTTCAACACTTTATTTAAGAATTGAATGCATTGTTTTGAAGTTTCATTTGGATATGAAAGGGTTGACCGAAGCACATTTTTAATGAAGCGCGGTAGCGCTTCATGTTGAAAATGTGCGCCCGGTCAACCCTTTCATAGTCCCTATGAAACTTCAAAATAATGCATTCAATTCTTATAATTACATTTTAAACCCGAAATATAAAAAAACGACTTTATTTCCAGGGAAGTACATTGTACATCATGAACATTGGGATTCTATTTTTATAAATTCATCCGCCACGTAAGCACGTGGTCAAATGTGTTTCATGGGAATTGCAACTTCATATTGATATGCCATGTGATCGATATTCACCTATCATACTGACGGAATTCAAATGAATATTCATGAAATGTAATTATTAAAAAATAAATCATAATAAATCCGTATTTTGTACTACTTTTTAAATATCCGTGATTCCGTGAATTCGTGATTTGTCCGTATTTTGTAAAAGGCGTTTATATAACGGAAGCTAAAATCGCTAAAATGTCTTTATTTTGAAGGAGCCCATAAATTCAGACGCATGACTAATGGAAAAGATAGGCTATAGGAGGTGCGCAGTTTGTATCCTTTGGAATCCCGATGGTCTGCTGAAAAACAAGACATGTGGATCTCTTTGGTTTTATCCATTAATTATTTCGTTGCGGGATATTTGTTGCTACCCTACATGATACTAGACATAACGGGCAATAAGTAAGTAAGTAATCGAAATGTATTTTGTCCATAACACCCAATTTTCTTGTCATCAAAGACCGCAGTAGGAAATTTCAGGTCATTTTGCAAAATTTCGTCTGATTGTTGATTTTCCTTCCCAGTAAAAATAACCAAAAATGTCTCCATGCTACACTAAGGTAAAAGTCCAAAAGGAATTTTCGCCGCATAATGTCAAATATCTTGAAAACAGGCGGTCCATAATCTATAATTTTTTAGTTGAATTTGTTTCTTTATCAATGTCCTCTATCATTTAAAATATCAATTCATAAGCGTTTACTTTCTTTATTTCAACTTAGTAAGGCTAACTACATCCTTAAGGAGGTTTGCTCCTCACATTTTGGGATTTCTGTCAGATTTTCGGAATCCTCGGGTTTTATCCATTTAAAGGCATTATATTTTTTGCCCATTGACCTCCTTATTTTTTTCCATAATTTCATTTTATACATTTTTGTGAGCATTCTGTACAAAATTCATTGAACTCTATTTATTCTGTCACATTCATTCATAGCCAAACCTTTCTAATGTTGATCCTATGAAAAATCAGTGGAGTTCAGTTTTCCGCAGTTGTCTCTGCATTAACCTATCTTTTTTTCACTTAAACTACACACTTTTTTAATTTTCTAACAAAAAATCATGTTTATTTGAAATCCTATTTATTTTGAAATGGAGTAGCGAACCCCCTTAAAATACATTTTCACTTAACCATTTAATTTATTTTCCGTATTTGATACATTTCCAGAAACACGAACGTCTTTGTTCTGTTATTTAGCATATCCATTTCCGGCGTAAACAAAACTCAGTCCCATCCTCACGGATCAAAGTGTCCTCACACAGTTTATAGTTTCTATTGTCTTACTTATATTTTTCATTAATCTCTAAAATAACCCAACGCATCAATATTAAACAGAAAAATTCCATAAATGACCGCACCCCAAACTGGCCAAAGTGAAAGTGTCATAACATCAGCATGCCTCCGTAGCCATGAAACGGCATTTTATCAAGAGGTAATTTAAGAGGTATCAGTATAATTTGTGTGTTTATCGGTATTTAAATGGTAGGTAAGTCATAAGGAATACACATTGGTGTTGTTAAAGTGTCCACGTTCCTGTAGAAATTGAGAGAAACTGGTTTAGGTTAGTTTAAGGTTTGTGTACAAAAACGGTAATATTCAGACTCGCCTTATTTTACTTATTGGTTATGAATTCACTGTTTTTAATAAAACAATGATTAATGTAATGGCAGCTTATAATAAGTATATATTGAGTGATCATGGTGATGTGATTCTTTACAAAAGCAAACTCTTTGTTCATGAAATCAAAAATTAATGTTTTGTGACATGTAAACATCTACATCATACATTGTAGATAATCCATCAAGTTGTTGATAACTACACATCAGTGCATGGCAACAAACACAAAATTATATAAAAAGGTATCTTTTTTTAAAGACTTTTATACAGTACAGGCAGAGTCTATATGATGATTAATGTCCCTGTCGGATTAATCCCTTTTGGGATTTGAGGCCAGAGATGTTTTTTGATATTGCCTGCCTCCATCTGGAGGCAATATCAAAAAACATCTCTGGCTTCGAATCCCAAAAGGGATTACTGTCGGATATGTCTCAAACCCAAAATCTGACAATTTTCTGAGGGGTCATTAAATTGTCCGTAGTAAAGGTGAATGAAAAGAAGAAGAAGATTAAATTGTCTTTCTGCTTCACTGATTTCAATTAGGGTGTAGGTGATCAGTTTAATTACTTGTTTTACATTTTGTACATCTATTTTATATATTAAATTTGAAAACATAATAATTATTAAAAAATCAAAACAAAAATTATTTAATTATATAAATTGTATTTTTTTTTACATTAGACACATAATAATATAAGAAATTTCTTACTATTTAACAATTTTTTATGGATTATTTGCAGATACTTGCTTTTTTTTATTTGTATAAAAAAATTAAAAACTATATTTACATAGAAAATTCAAATATCCATTTGAAATTTTCTAAATTGTACATGTTAAATAAAATGTACATTGATTGTAAGGTTTGTAATTAATTTTAGTGCATTTTTTTGAAAATTTGAAATACAAAATCAAATAAATGCAAAACTTATCAAATTTTTTATTAATATGAATATTAGATAATTATCTGTTATTTTTTTATTTCATTCATTATAATTTAGAAAGCATTTAAAATTTATTAAGATGATTATGGCCTTCCACAGGTAAGGGATTATTATTGACTTATCACTAAATCACAACACCAGTCATGTACATTAATTATTTTATGACTCATGTTTTATGACTCTTAACCGTCATTAAAAGTAGGGGATTATTTTGATTGGGACATCTGTCGGACATGTCTGAGTCAGTCTGCCACCATGTCTGATTGGGACATCTATCATCATATGACTCTGCGGCACTGTAACTGTAAGGCCAAATGAAAAAATATTTGTGTTTCCGGTTACCCGACCAACCCTTATTTTGCCTTCTGACCCTAGCATTTTTTTTTCATACTTCAAAATGTTCTTGTGTGACCTTGATCGTTTTCTCGGTAGCCTTCCATTTTGTTGGAAGCAACACCACTCAAATGTGTATAATTCTATAACCGCTAGCATTATTCATCAAATAATGCACGAAGAATTGTTCAAATCAACAGGATTCCCAACTCCTGTCGTCAAATCCATTATTTTTACTCGTCTGATTTACACTTACTGTTTTAGTGGTATGTCTAGATACCGGAAATATGACAGTGACACGCATACAATGCATCGGACAAAAAAGACTTAGCAAAAAAAAACTTTTTGCAGGTCTACCGACCCTATTTTCAAATTCCTTGTAACCGGAAACACACATATACCGCTATTTTTTTGGGGGGGGGGGGCTAAGATAATAAATCATATAAATATATATCAATTTGAATTTTTGAATTGTTTCTCATGACTACTATGCAGTATGCACATGAATATATAAATGTAAATGCCATACATATGGAATTCTCTTATCCGGACAGCTGGGAAATTTACCTAAATAGCCAGTGAAACAGTCAATATTTTCAGTATAAATCTATTTAACTTCAACTTTGATTTATTCATTCATTTTTCAAGATATATTCATGAAACTCTTAAATACATTGGGAACACCAATATAAATATCATATATGAATTTCAAGATCATACAATGTAGTTATTGTAACTCTGGAGATATTGCTACATTGTGTATCTACATGTAAAATTTTGATTTTTTACATAGATTATACAGGTAAACTTCGTAAGCTTCACTTTGCTGTATTGGAGTATATGATGAAAATCCTCTGATCTGATTGGTCAATCCAGTACTGTGATGTCATGCCGAATAAAAGAATAATGGAAGTTTTGTTTTTGGTACAAAAATATTGACAAAAATAATGGAAGAGCCCACTTGTTGGCGAGTCAATATTTGAAATATCAAAAACAAAACTTCTATACTTTTTATCGGTAATAAACTAAATCATTTGATAGAACAAATTTTGTAAAAAGGAAAATCAATTTTCACGAAATCAGGAGAATTTGTACTGTCCTAACAGTTTTATAGATGTATATTTCCATGAGTATATTTCTTTGTTTACATTGATGCATTGATTGACAAAATTCTAGGCGTGGCCTAACAAACTTTTTGCCTATACATTGCAATTGTATTTTTTCGCATTTGGGCAGTAGCAAATACTGAATATATTTGCCTCA
Source organism: Modiolus philippinarum (assembly GCA_002080025.1). Classification (NCBI taxonomy): domain Eukaryota; kingdom Metazoa; phylum Mollusca; class Bivalvia; order Mytilida; family Modiolidae; genus Modiolus; species Modiolus philippinarum. Next base: position 41,132 of record MJUU01051113.1, on the reverse strand, counting down.
TGAGATCAAAGAAAACTCTCACAAATTACCAATAAATGCAAATATATCATATATGTTAAGTCGCATTAAATAGTGATCCGATTTACCTTATTCAAATAATTATCATCCTTCCCCATGGTTATATCAGCCTGCAGAGCCTTTCTGCAAAAGCCATATCTAGTTGACCCGGATATATCAGAAGTTGACCTGGATATATCAAGCGATTCTCCCAAAGTTTCAAAGGCAATAACTTTTTTCAACGGTTCCAAATGAAATCAAATGGATAAAATTAAGCATCTATTGCATTTGCTCTTTCCGATTAAGTGTTCAAAACACAATCATGATTACACAAATAGATAAACTAGACATCAAAAAATATAGAAACTGGGTCGTTGATATATCCTGCAGAGCTTTGACGTTTTCACATTATGACATCATAAAAGCTCCAAGGAACGGTAGAATAGGGTAACAACCAAAGGTTCCTGCAAAATTCAAAATCGACTTCTTTAGAGTATTTCGGTCAAAATATTCATCCAGTTACAAAACCTTTGCCAATAAAATGAAAAAAAAAATACAAAACATGTTTTTAAGCTTAAAATTGTTGAAAAGACGAGAATGACATGTATGCAGAAATTCCAGTGCAACTTTGGGAGAATTTGAAACTTCAGATCAATAATTACAAATCTAAAATACAAAATAAAGGATGATAAACAAGTTATTGGGCTTTTGACAGCTGATGTATTGTATAATATCAACCTGCACGCCAGAATATGAGGCATGGGGCCTCGTTCGCTGCGCTCACTTGCCCCTGTGCTTCATATTCTGGCTCACGGGATGATATTTTATGATACATTGCTGTCAAGAGCCCGATAACATATATATATTATGAAAGTAACCTTTTTTCATAATAAGAAAAACAGAAAATATTTCAAAAGTTTACATTGCAATTATCATGACATTATCATTATTTGTGCACATGTACATTTGTATTTACATGTACTTGCAGCTTATAGTCAGTTTGAACAACTTTAATATTGAAAAATCAATTGTTGATGTCAATATTGATTATAAAAAAAATTACTACATTGTACTAGTAATGAAATATTAACTGATTGGTTGTAATTAATTTTGGCTGTATTTTGTGTTTGACTACTCATTGGAATTTTTATAGATATCCTTACCATATATAGTGTTACAATTTCAGATGAAAACAGCTCAAATCAGAATTAATGGTATGGAGTGTACTGATCGTAACAGCTTCAAGGAATCAAAACATGGACAGGAAATTTGAACCTTATGGCATTAAGATCATTGACGTTTTAGGTTTGAAATAATATGGCATTGGAAACATTTCAGTTATCAGAACCAGAACAAAAACGAGCAACAAGAAAGTTATTAATTGCTGGTATCATCTGCATATTCCTGGCTGTGGTTTGTCTGGCTGTTGTTATAGCTGTTATCTTAAGACAAAATGGTAAATATACTAAACTGTGGCTAAAATGAGAGATTACCATAAGGCTTAGCCTTGTTTCTCAATCCAACATTATTGTTATTGTGTTTGTAATATGTGCTGTCATTGTTGTTGAATAGATAAATAAAGTTTAAACTAACTACATACATACTAGTTTAACTAGATACATACTTCAAATTTAAATGCTCTTTTCAGTTTGAAAGATACCTAAACATTAAGAATCAAAATAGACGTTATATGCTAACCAAATTTAGAATTAGCAATCATTCTTTAAGAATTGAAAAGGGTAGATATGAAAAAAGGGTCAATAGTGCAGGCAAACTAGGGCCACTGCCCCGATGTGAAAGGATCTGTCAGTATTGTTCAATGAACCAGATAGAAAATGAAGAACATTTTCTATTGCATTGTCCTTTGTATGAAAACAGAAGGAATATATTTTTATCAAAATTAACAAATCTTTTCCCAAATCTGAAAAGACTTCACTCCACTAATTTATTCGTTTGGATAATGTCAAACGAAGATCCAATAATTTTACTGGACTTATGTGATTTATAAGAACAAAATTTTTTTAGACAGACAGATAATTGGTAATTAATGCTGTTTATAAAGTTTTTTTTTATGAATTACTGTATTTTATATTATATAAGCATTATGAGTGGAATATAGTATCTTCCTTTGTTATACATATCTGGCTCTCTCTGGTTTGTTGAACCTTAATCGAAACGATCAATAGTTTATAACAGTTGTAATATTAGAGTTATCCCTCTTCTTATATATATACCTAACTCTCCCTCCATTACAATACTATTGATACTATTGTTATTTATGGATTATATGTTCTATTGTGCTGTACCTAATTAATATAATTAGTGAGAAAGGTGAGTGTGTGTGTATGTATGGGTGGACGAATGTGTCTGCGTGTGAAAGTATACATGATTTTGTTATGCCCGAAAGGGCCCTGTGATTAGGCCAATAAAGAATTTGAATTTGAAACTAAAATGTTTCTGTTGTTAGTGTATCATCTGTGTATTCCTTTCTTTATATAGCTATAGCTAGATTATGTGTAAATATTTTTAGAAAGGATATGGAGTAAATGAACATGAGACCACAACACATATGTTAACTCCAACTACAATAATTTTAATGAGCTGTATGGCCATTTCGGAAATTTATTCCTCATCAGCAGCACTAGAACCCAAACAGAGGAAATCCATAATTTCAAAAAATGTTTATAATGCATAAAACCAAACGAAATCCGAATAATCAGTAATGTCAAATATAGCTAAGGACAAAACTACGATGGAGGGAGTTAATCCTTCGGTTTTAGAATTTACATAAATTTANATAATAGTAATTGAACGAAGTGTACACATGAGATATTATCTCATGTACAAGTACACCATATCCAAGAAAAATAAATTTATATGTACATCCTTTATTTTGATATCTGAAAAACAGTGTTAGACTCTAGGTTACTAATATTTAAAAGTGCAGAGGGTTATATGTGTAATAATGATTGTTTAATTTTGATGTTACAAATCACCCTGAAATTTTCAAGAACTTGAACCTTACATAAAATAATATGAAATATATTTCATTGTCCAGTCAGTTAGACTATGAAAGATTTAATTACAGAACAAAAATATTATCAATATTTATGCAAGCATTTATACTTTGTGAAAAAACTCTGAAATAAAATCCATATTTTTTGTATACAATTTGAGATATAAATTGTGATTTTCATTGCCTGTGTGACATACAAATTTGTGTTTCCCTGTTCTTGTTAGTTTTAAGTTTTCCTACATTGTTTAGTATGACTGGCATTGCATTCTATTTGCAAAGAGAGAGAAAAAAAAACAGTTTTAAGTCATATTATAGGACAGCACAAAATGTTCTGTAAGAATATCATTTAATGCTACAAATTTGAATTTTTTGTGAAATCAAGATATAGTAACATATGTTATTTCTATATTTCAGAAGAAGATAGAATACCTCATTCATCATTCGATAAACAACAATCCAATTTAGATACCAAACGTGTTCACATGATGTCCAGTTTGTTAGAAGTGCATGGAACCAGCAATGTCGGAACTATTTCATCAACTCTTTCAAGAAATCAAATCTTTTCAACATCATCACTGTATAGTCGACAGTTAATTTCCCAGAATATGTATACATTTAGTGCATATCAAACAAAAAGTGATGATTACAGGTCTAATTTATACTCAGACATATATAAAGATTTATCTACAAGTAAAACCTATGTAGACACACAGAGTGGAAACTTTTTATCCACTATTTATACAGAAATTTCATCAACATATTCAAGATCAGACCATTTACCAATTGTTTCAACAAGTGCATACTCGTATAAATCATCTGACTATGATGAAAAGGAATCGTACATTACAAATGTTAATAATGACAGTTTATTACAAGAAAGTCGAATTATATCCACCAATTTAACTACAAACAATGTTTTAGTGCCATTTTCTACCTCATACATTGAAGATCTCCTATCAAATAATAACTTTCATTCATCTTTTATAAACAATAATGAAACATTGCCAAAATTTGTTATTCCAACAAATTCACAGGTGGTAGTCACAGAACGTGTTCCCATGACAACAGATAGTAATTCTCAAAACTCAGTGTTATCAACTTTTTTTAATGCAAAGAGCATTTTTGAGACGGGTTATTCTAGTAATCTAAGAGCAACAAAAACATCTCTTGATTTACCTCAGTCAAAGCATTCAAGTGATACAGATATACATGTATATTACAGCTCTGTTTATTTTGTTCCTGCTAGCGTTCCTAGTACAAATCAATCATTAACTGTGGAATCCCACAAAATACAATCAACTTTAATGGATATAGAAATTTCGGCAGATATATTACGTACTTCATTATCTGTACATGACAGTTACAACACTAAAATTTCTAGTGACCAGCTACCACTTTTTGCTACATCAGATTTATTTATAGATGATTCTGTACCTTTTATAAATTCTGAATACACAACAAGCTATTTAGATGCTCATCCAACATATGCTCAGACTGACAGCTTCAGGAGTGTTACAACTTTTGATATGAACAATTTCAATCCAACAAGTTGGACAAAATCTTCTGAAGTACTAACTGTATCATCAACACTTTTTCCTGGTAAATATACAAATGAATATTTTACAAAAGGATATGGAGTAAATGAACATGAGGCCATAACACATATGTTGAAAGCTTTATTTTTGTAGATTTAAGTACAAGGTCAAATAATATATATTTCAGCCATGGTATTTAAGTAACAGAAATAATGAAGAATCCAAAGACAGTGTAGAAAATCAAAAATATGCAAAATGCTATTCTTTTCAGAAAAGAAGAAATCAAAACTATCAAAATAAATTTATTTCTCTAATGATATGTTAAGTTTAAATTGGTTCTGACCCGTAAGATAATATACAATTACCACCCTAGATAGTGTGTGACCCAGTGGTTTTTCTCCCCGAGATATTAAGGTAACCCGAGAGCTTGCTCGAGGGTGACCTAAATTTCGAGGGGAGAGAAACCGCTCGGTCACACACTATCTAGGGTGGTAACTGTTATATTATATCAAATTTTCTTGTTCAGTGGTTGACCTTCCTATGCGACCCTATGCTAGCCGGTTGACCCAGCGAAATCTCAAATGTCATGTGACACGATTTGAACAAATCAGATTATAGATATTTAAATGAGTATATAATATATTTTCATATTCAACATATGTTGAAGAAAGATCCCTGCTATTTCCCACCATATCTATTTGGAATACAATTCTTAGTGTTTATCATTATCATTAGAGAAAAAGATTAAACCACTTTATCCCGATTATTACCGCATTTTATCCACTCTCGATAGTTAAATTAAAGAATTTAACATTTTTTTACAGCAATTAATGAAAAGTGGTAAGAAATGTTGTCTAAATAAGTTGTATTTAAACACTTTTAAAGTGTTTGAACTTAAAATAGTTGGACAACATATATGTTACAACCAAATATTGTTGATACACAATTTAGTCCAATTATCATGATAATAAAACAATGTATAAAACAATTACATATGTTTTTCTTCTCAAAATTATAGGTACATGTAAGGGCTGATTCTCTGAATGTCAACTTTTAATTAATTAATATTCATGTTCCTCTTCACTGAACTTAATTATGGGGCACCAAAAAGGGAATTTACACTAATGAGAAACTCAGGTAAATTAACACCCTATGTTGATAATTGTATTAATGATATTGTGTAATTGTAACTAGTTTGCAAAAAAAAAAAAATAATAAAAAATTAAAAAAAATCTTACAACAAAAATCAATCATAAGTTTTTATTTATTAAACGTATGATAAATTTTTATCTTAAGATTTGAAATGAAGTACAGTTTTATGAACTTTTTCAAAGCACTGAAACTAATATTAAAATATGATAGACATAATCATCATTATTATGGAACATATACATATACAAAAACATAACAGATCAGAAAGTTGCAAAAAAGTCAGTACACAATTAACCTAGGTGGAGAAGTTCTGATGCTGAGTCGGCGTATTCCATGAGAGTGATGGTTCTGTTCTGTAGTCTTTCCTTGAGGATGGCAATGCGGCGGTCGATGTTCAAGTACTTCTTTGGACGTGGTCTGGCTGTTCCCCCTGCTTCTCTCTGATGTCGGTTGCGTTCTGGATATCCTGGAAAGTCTTGATGATGGTGAAAATGTTCGGGTGTGCGTGTTGAATCTTTTTCTTAAGTTTACCATGCCAGGCTTCTAGGTTGTTGGTGGTGTCTAGATTTTGTTAAACATTTTTCATTAAATTTCTTTCTTTTGTCATTCTTTATACTTTCATTTTTTCATATATATATTTTTGAACTATTTTTAAATAAATTTAACCAAAAACAAAAATACAAATTTTTAAATAATACTTTAATAACAATGATAGTTCTAATTCCCCCTTTAAAGGACCCCATGATAATTGCTAAAACAACAATGTTACAATATGTGATTTTAAGAAAGTTGACGTTCAGAGAACACACCCATGTAAGGTGTCTAATTACACTGATTAGAAACTGTCAAACAATTATAAGTTTATTTAACAATTAATAATTATAACCTTTTTATGATTTTGCTTGCAATTCTCCCTTGGGGTGTTTTAAGGATTAAAAGATTTGATTAGCAATTACATTTTGTACATTTGACATGTACAATTTGTAAAAAAAAGAAGTAAAATTTAAAATAAAGACAAAACCATTCAATTCTAACACATGTTAAAGATAAAGAAACTTACACACCATTTTAACAATTTATTCAAAATGAGCTTAAAAAATCATATTACCCAGTATTGCCCAGTATCACCTATTTCAGGGAGTATTGCCCAGCCAGGGAAAACCTGGGTTTTCTCACATGGGAAAACCCGGGCGGTCAATACTTTGCCAACCCTGAAGAGAACAAATATGAAAAAGAAAGGAAATGGGGTAAATGTCAAGGAGACAACATCCCATATCCAGGTTAAAAGGACCCAAAACAAAATATCTAGGGGTCTTTGTTAGTTTCTTTGTGAGTTGGTAAGAATGAGAATGGATATAAATTGGAGAAAAATTATACGTTTTAATTCCTTTGTACTGTTTTAAAACATTTATCAACATATGAGTACTTATTTCATAATGTAAATTAGAAATCATGTGTTCGTTTATGATTGTGAGTTAGGGGATCACTGTCATTATTCTAGTTTTCCATTGTAACTACTGTTCCATATCATCCAGGCACTTGGATTAATTTTACTAAATTTAACCATTTATTTTAGTATGTTTTAAGATTAGTGTAAATTTTGAATTACAGTTAATATAATCTCAATATAATGGCACTAGTTGTGTGACAATTTTTTTTTCTTTTGCATTTTAAAGGGGTTTGGCAAAAAGTAGAGGGAGCTTTATACTGAAAGTAAACGCAAATGGGGAAAAGTTGACTCTAAATAACTGTGGTGTTATGGAAGGTGGCAAGTGAAACGAGGGGCATTTTAACAAGTGTACTTGAACTAAGGGACATCAAGAAAGCTTCTAGCTGTCCATGGTGTTTAAGCTATTTTAGTTTGACCCATTGTTGTCCAACTGTATATTGAAACACACTTTTTGTGTCGCCTGCTGTAAGCAGAATCGGCACATAGGGATTACTATCTGTCGTCTTACATCGTCGTCGTCCTCCTGCGTCGTCCCGACAGTTATTGAATCCACAACTCCTTCAAAACCACTTGTCTGATTCCTACCAAACTTTCAGGATATATTGTTTAACTGGTGTAGTTGTGCACCTGATACTTAGAATTTTGATTTTGCTGATTTTAGAGGTTAATAGAGCCAATATTGCTCATTTGTGAGTCTGTTGGTTTTGAATCCACAACTCCTTCAAAACTGCTAGTCAGATTCTAACAAAACTATCAGGATAAGTTGTTCACCAGGTGTAGTTGTGCACATGATACTTAGAATTTTGATCTTACAGATTTTAGAGGTTCACAGAGCCAAAATTGCTCATTTGTGAGTCTGTCTCTTTTGAATCCGCAACTCCTTCAAAACTGCCAGTCCGATTCCAACAAAACTTCCAGGATATATTGTTCACCTGATGTAGTTGTGCACCTTATATATAGAATTTCGATTTTACAGATTTTAGAGATACACAGAGCCAAAATTGCTCATTTGATAATCTGGTTTGTTAATCCCCAATTCCTTCACAACTATAAGTCAGATTCCAACCAAACTTGCAGGATATGTTGTTCACCTGATGTAGTTGTGCATCTGATACTTAAAATTATGATTTTGCAGTTTTGGAGGTTCACTGAGCCAGAATAGCTCATTTGTTAATTCTGTTTGTTTATGTGGAACTCCTTCAAAAACTGTAAATCATATTCCAACCAGCCTTTCAGAATACATTGATTACTTGATATAGTTGCGCACCTGATATTTTAAAATTTTGATTTTACAGATTTAAGAGGTTAACTGAGCCAAAATAGCTCATTTGTTAATTGGGTTATTTTATTCTTCGATTCCTTCACAACTGTCTGTCAGATTCCAACCTAATTTTTAGTATATGTTGTATATCAGGTCTGGTTATGCACATTATACTTAGATGTTTATACCCCCGCAAACAAAGTTTGGGGGGGTATATAGGAATCACCCTGTCTGTCTGTCTGTCCGTCCGTCTGTCTGTCCACACTTCTCGTAAGCGCAACTCCTCTTAAACTACTTAAAGGATTTTGATGAAACTTTGCACAAAGGAAGGAAACTATATGGAGATGTGCATGAAGGAATATGATTATTGTCTGAAACCAGGAAGGGGAGATAATAATTCGACTTTAAATTTTCGTTGATTCCCTATGTATAGGTTACCTTGTAAGCGCAACTCCTCTTAAACCACTTGAAGGATTTTGATGAAACTTTGCACAAAGGAAGGACACTATATGGAGATGTGCATGAAGGAATATGATTATTGTCCAAAACCAGGAAGGGGAGATAATTCGACTTTGAATTTTCGTTGATTCCCTATGTATGGGTTACCTCGTAAGCGCAACTCCTCTTAAACCACATGAAGGATTTTGATGAAACTTTACACAAAAGAAGGACACTTTACGGAGATGTGCATGAAGGAATATAATTATTGACCGAAACCAGGAAGGGGAGATAATTTGACTTTGACTTTTCGTCGATTCCCTATGTATGAGTTACCTCATAAGTGCAACTCCTCTTAAACCACTTGAAGGATTTTGATGAAACTTTAATTTTCACTATTTTGTGTCAAGCTTTGTACTGTGTCCACATTCGCTTTAAATTACACTTGTTTTTACTGATTCTAGAGGTTTGCCCAGCCACTAAGCTCATATGTTAAATCAGATTGTAAATCAGTGCAAGTCCTTAAAACTGTAATTCAGATTCTTAACCAAATTTGCAGAATATGTTTTTCTCCTAATCTAGACATGAACATTATAAGTAAAATTTTAATTTTGCATATTTTAGAGCTTCACTGGACCAAAAATGGCTCTTCTGTAGTGCAGGCGACACAAGTGTTCCATGGAACACCCATCAATTTTTATCGTTACTAGGTTGTAGTGATACAGAATTTAGATGTAACAGTGGTCAGTGTGTACATATAGACAACAGATGTGACAGGATCGTACAGTGTGAAGATCTAACAGATGAATACAATTGTACAAGTAAGTATTATTTTAACAGCTGAGCAAAGGGAAAAGTTTCATTTCAAAGAGATGTAATGCACAAATGTGACATTAAAGACTGTCTGCCTTCTTAGTCAGTATTTTAAATTGCTAAAGAAATACAATTTTAACAATAATTGCAAATTTTTAGTTTACTTGACCTGAAAGGTCAATGTGAACTATTACTATTACTTGGCATCTTCCCGTCATCTGTCTTCCACTGACTTTTCACATGTTGATCATCTCCACTGAAATCATCTAGAAAAATTAGCAAATGCAACTTAACATTACAGGATTGATGTATGGAAGGTCCTTTACAAAAATTGCCCATTTTGTTCCACTCCAATAAAAAAACATGGCCACAAGCGCAGATCATAGTTTATCATTGGACCCTATTGAAAATTCATCATTCATATTTTACTACGCTGTTACATAATTTATCGAAATGGCCACATGTAGAAAATAAATTTACAGTTACTGTGGTATTTTGTTATTTCAGCTCTGAAACTATTGAAGCAAATTGAACTTAACTATAGGATAATGTATGAAAGGTCCTTTACAAAGGCAGCTCATTTCAATTGGATCTGACCCCAAAAAAGAACTTTTTTCACATCTGACCAGATTCAAAGCTCATATTTTGATCATCTCCATTGAAACTACTGTAACAAATCCAACCAAACTTTACAGGAATTATGTTTGGGAGGTCGTTCACAAAAATTAGCACAAAAATTGTTCATTTCATTCCAACATGACAAGAAACATGGCTGCCATTGCAGAATTTAGTTTAACATTGGACCCTAAGGGAATTTTTTTGTTCTGAAATTGTTGAAATAAATTTGATTTAACTTGAATGATGTATGTAAGGACCTTTACAAAAATTGCTCATTCGCAAATTAAACTATAAAGATTCAAAAAAGGTTTAAACACATTCAAAGACATAAGTTCACTTGTGATATACAGAGATTTAATCTATACTTAATTATTTATCAAAGATCTAATAGATAGTACCATTACCTTTATTTATTTGTAGACTGTATCGGTTTTCAGTGTGGAAATGGATTATGTATGTGGTCATGGAATGTACGATGTGACAAACAAGTTGATTGTATGGATTTAAGTGATGAAATTAATTGTGGTATGTAGTACACAATGCACCGTTTTATAGTCCTTCAAGTGTAACCTTTTACACTTGAAAGACTTTTATATCATTTGGGCAATACATGTACTTATATAATTAGATACTACTGCCTTACAGTATTATCATGATAATGGCCAGCCCAAGGACCATGATATAGATCAGGAAACTGATACAGCCTATTTCATGATAGAGCACTACACAGCTGTAATTATTATGTTTCTGTCATTTAAAAGCCTAGGTCTGGATAAAAACATATAGCGCTGGCATGCATTGAAAGTTTTTTGCATAACTGTTTAAATAGATATATTGTTTCTTAAAGTTCAGCAACAAATGTCTTGGAAACTGTGGCAATTGTTCAAGGGAAGTAACTTTAATAGATTTATTGCTAGTCCATATCTTGGTATTGACTGCAATTACAACTCTATTCCAAGCTTCAAAACTACAGAATACAAAACACCATGTGGATAGAATGAAAGATTTTATATTGATGTAGAATAGAACTAGTATTTAGATGCTGTGATTAACAGAGGTTTCCCAGTTAAATAAATTATATATTCTCATAATTTTTTGCCCTAGCAAATGACATCCCAATGTTATTATACCCCACACAACGAAGTTGCGGAGGGTATAATGTTTTTGACTGGTCCGTCCATCTGTCCGTCCGTCAGTCCGTCCGTCTGTCCGTCTGTCAGTCCTGTTCTTGTCACTGCAACTCCTCTGTAACCGCTTGATGGATTGCTTTCATATTTGGTAGGATTGTTGGTCATGATGTGTAGATGTGCATACTATACTGCCATATTGAACTTGGATAATTTTTGTGGGGTTATGGGACTTAGACTATTTTCAATTAAAATACCAAAGTATCATCTTGTCACTGCAACTCCTCTGAAACCTTTCAATGGATTGCTTTCATATTTGGTAGGATTGTTGGTCATGATGTGTTGATGTGCTTACTTTACTGCCTTATTGATTGGATTATTTTTATGGGAGTTATTGGACTAAAACAGCAAGTATCATCTTGTCCTAGGTAATTTCCCTTTAAAATCTGACTGTTTTCAAATCTTCTTTGGTTTACTTTTCTCTTTTAAGTTTAAGAGAAATTCCCTGCTATCACTTTATTAAAAACAATTATTTGTTACATACTGTGAATTCATTTTTATTCGTGGGGTACCAATTTTCGTGGTTTTCGTGGGTGTCCCCAAACCACGAATTCAAATACTCAACGAAATATGATTGTCTTGTGCAAGTTTCAAACAGAAATAAATGAACATAATGAAGGACCTGATCAACGAAGGCCATAGACCTTGCACTTGTACCTGAGCCCCAAACTAACTGATGTATCCAACAATAAGTAAATATGCATTCTTTTGGACTTTTAATAGCAGCAAAATAAGTTAAAATGCTTTATTTCCAAGTATTTCCCAGTCAACAAATTAGCGGTAACTGGCTTCATGTTTTTTTTTATCAATTACGCTAAAGTGTTGATTAACAGTTAAGAAGTTTGGACAATAACCATATCAATTCGGTTTTTATATCATATTATTAATTAAACTTTTAAAGTTTTAATTATGTTCTGCTGAAAAAGACATGTTTATTTTGCAATTGATACAGGTGTCTATTTATAAATAACGAATGGAGTACAGTTATGTCAGATGGTTACCTAATTACAAAATATCTACACATTACTATGAATTGTTAATTACAGGTGACACTTTAATTACAGGTACACCTCTGAATTTTGGTGTTTTGACATCAATACTGAGGGTACTGAAGCCATGAATTTTATAATCTTTATTTTATAAATTTAAATTATTTTTTTTTAGAACAAGTGACAATCCACGAATTTACGTACACCACGAAATGTCTTTTTTTCTCTACCCACGAAAATTGGTACCCACGAAATTAAATGAATTCACAGTAATCAAGAGTAAAACAAGTTTTTATACAAATTTTTGGAAATTTTTGTCAAAAATACTGACATAATCTTTACTTATTTCACATTGTAATAATTTGAGTATATAAATGTATATTGTGTCCTACATTGGTCAATGTTTGCCTACAATTAAAATATCTTTCCCAGATTCTGTAGTAGAAGTTTTTCGTCTTCATAGTCTGAATGGACTCTACTACTAACCTGGTTATGCCATGGTGAGTTTTTGCCATCACTGTGTCTTGGGTCTGTCAGTCATACACTTTTCAATCAAACGTCTTCTCTGAAATGGCTGGGCAAATTTGAACCAAACTTGGTCACAATAATCCTTAGGTGGTCCCCTTTAAAAATGTGTTCGGCAAGTCAACACTCCATCCAAGATGGCTGCCAGTTGGATCTTTGTCGAAAAATGGACCCTATATTCCAAGATCTCTGAAACTACTGGGCCAATTGGAACCAAACTTGGTCACAATGGTCCTTATAGGTACTCCTTTTTAAAAGAAATGTCTGGCAAGTCTGTATCATATCCAAGATGGCCACAAGTGGGGAACACAGTTTTAACATTAGACCCTATGATAAAGCATTCAAAGATCTTCTTCTCTGAAACCACTGAGGCGATTGGAACCAAACTTGGTCACAATAGTCCTTGGGTGGTCCCCTTGAAAAATTGTGTCAGGCAAGTCTGCATGTCATCCAAGATGGCCCCCCAGTGGGGAACTTTGTCAAAACTTGGACAATATTGCAAAAATCTCCTTTGAAAATACTGGGCCAATTGGAACCAAACTTAGTCACAATGGTCCTTAGTTGGTCCCTTTTAAAAAATGTGTTCGGCAAGTCCACATCATATTCAAGATGAGGATGGTGAATGAAAGGGGAACATGGTTTTAACATTGGATCCTATAGGGAAACATATTCAGATATGTTCTCCTCTGAAAGCACATGGCCAATTGGAATCATACTTATCATAGTGGTCCTTTCTTGGTCCCCTGCATAAAATGTGTCCAGCATGTCCACATAGCATCCATGATGGCAGTCAGCGGTGAACAGTTTGACCTTGGACCCCATTGGAAATCATTTAAAGATCTCCTCAGAAAATACTAGGCCAATTGGAAGTGAGGCACAATGATGCTTAGATGGTCTTCTTCAAGAAGGTGACAGTCAGTCTTTCTGAGACTTGGCTGAAAAGTCAATTTTTGATCATTCTGAATTGAGCTAGAAAATCAAAATGTTCTAGGATCTTTGAATTTCAACCCAGAAGGTTCATACTTGGTGAAGGTACACACTGGCCTAAAGTCTTCAGAAAAATGCTTTCACAACCTGGTTCCTTGTTGCCATGGAGACAACAGGGGCCCTCAAAGGGGCTAAAAAATGCATTTTTTGACAATTTTTGTCCTCCAAATTCAGAATTCAAAATTTTTACCTGCGACACCAACGGTGACCGCAGGTCTAGGAGCCGCTCGACTCCGTCCGTCCGTCCTTCCATCCATCATGCTTTGGGGGTACCAAGTTTGTGTAATCTGAAACTCTGACACCTTTAACCCGATACTTTTGAAACTTTGCACAGTTGTTCTGGACACATTGAAGATGTGCGCCTCCCCTTTTGGTGAGATTTGGAAAAAAAATGTGGAATTTATCCATTGTTGAACTTAGTCATTTTTTCATCAAATTTTAACATTACGGTACTGAGTTTGTGTAATCTGAAACTCTGACACCTTATACCTGATACTTTTGAAACTTTGCACAGTTATTCTGAACACATTGAAGATGTGCAACTCCCCTTTTGGTGAGATTTGGACAAAAATTGTGGAATTTATCCATTGTTGAACTTAGTCAATTTTTATCAAATTTTAACATTACAGTACTAAGTTTGTGTAATCTGAAACTCTAACGTCTTATACCTGATGCTTTTGAAACTTTGCACAGTTGTTCTGAACACATTGAAGATGTTTACCTCCCCTTTTGGTGAGATTTGAATTTATCTATTGTTGAACTTAATCATTTTTTCATCAAATTTTAATATTACAGTACTGAGTTTGCGTAATCTGAAACTCAGACACCTTATACCTGATGCTTTTGAAACTTTGCACAGTTGTTCTGAACACATTGAAGATGTGCTCCTTTCCTTTTGGTGAGATTTGGATAAAAATTGTCGAATTTATGCATTGTTGAACTTAGTCATTTTTTCATTAAATTCATTAAATTTTAACATTACAGTAGTGAGTTTGTGTAATCTGAAACTCTGACTCCTTATATCTGGTGCTTTTGAAACTTTACACAGTTGTTCTTGACACATTGAAGATGTGCTTCTGCCTTTTTGGGCAGATTTGAAAAAAAAATGTCAACTTTATGCATTGTTGAACTTAGTAATTTTTCAGCATATTTTAACATTACAGTGCCTGGTTTGTGTAATCTGAAAGATTAACATTTCTGACTAAATACCTTTGAAAGTTTTTACTGTTGTTTGAACACATTGGTGAAGTGAACCTCCCCTTTAGGCCAGTTTTGATTTAAAAAAATGTCAAATTTATCTATTATTGATCTTGTACTTTATTCTATCCTATTATATCATCATGGTACTCAATTTTTGTCCAGAGACGTTGCAGAGTTTTGAAGGCATTGACCATGGGCAGCTATTCTTGAATTTTTGCATTGCTTCCATATGTTTTCTCATAAAGATTCAAAGTATGTGTTTATTAGAAACTCAGATATGGTTTTCACCTTTGCTGAAGTGATATGGACTATTTTCATTTTATGCTTTGTTCAACTTTGTACATTTAGTTTTGTTTTTTTT
>MJUU01051113.1:4915-25405 GCA_002080025.1 Modiolus philippinarum | reverse complement strand
AAAAGTAAAGAAAGATAATTAAATCATGGAAATTTTGCAAAATAGAAAAATCACTAAATGCCATATTTTAAGTTTTATTGTTTTGATATATATTCAAAATCTGAATGTGAGTTAATTAATTGGCTGCAGTGAAGGTTAACTTCAACCAATCAAAGACGTGGATTTGAGATTACAGAAATCCAGCCCAGTAGTCAGTACTTCGGTGCTGACCCGAAAGCCAATTCTATTTGGAACCTTGCAATATCTAATTTTTTGTAAATTTTGTAAAAACTAAGGAGTATCTCCCTCTCGCAAAGCTCTGTCCTTAGTTAATTTTGGCGTTATATTTAGATGATTTTGGTTATTTGTTCTCTATCAGTTTTTTAACTCTTTGAGTTAATGGTCTTCCAAACATTTAGATTTAATCTGCACTGATGAGACATAAGTTGTCGAAATGCGCATATGCAGAAATTAAATTCACAGTAACTTCGGTATTTAGTTACTTGATCTGCCATTTTGGTGAAGATGAGAGGAGCGGATCGTAACCCTTTGCTAGCGAAGATGGTAACAGGGTTGAACTTAATATAATTTCAATTATAACTTGCATTTGAAGAATTTTTGGTAATAAGGTAAATGAATACTTGTTTGAATTGGTAAACCTATACATGATATTCTGTTAGATTGAAAAAAAAAAGTTGAACATGAGTGACGGTGACGCAGGTCCAGACATGTAATTGGTCTTGTTAAAAAATCTGCAGTGCATACTACAGCCAGCAACTCACCAAAATACCAAAATCCACCTTATGAGCTATAGGCTAGGCTATCTAGCGAGGATGTATGGCCCCAACACTTGCTTTCTGGCGAGGGGCCTTGAGCCCCCTTCAAACCCCCAAGACAGAGGGGGACACATCCCCCCTCTGGGACCCCCCTGACACATCTTTTTGGTCCCCAGACGCGCACGAAAAACACTCATTTTTTTGCCTAAGTTATATTTTGTTCAATTAGCCCAAATCCTCATCCTAGAGCCTTATACAACACCCTCCTATAGCCCTGAAAAGGGGGGGGGGGCAAAAGGCGTCCAAAGGTGTCTATATAAAGGAAAGGGATAGTTTAATTTTGGATTGTATAACATCAATGTCTATCAACAAACTTGAAATTGACACCCTTAAACATTTAGATTATTTTGACTAATTGTGTTAGCCATGGCCCAGGTGAGCAATTGGAGCCTCTTGTATAGTATTGCTTATAGGATATTTTTTTAGTTCAATAATGCAGGATTTTCTTATATGTGGAGGTGTGGGGTATGTGAGCTTGCTCACTAAGGTTCTTTAATTGTCAATATTGTTGTCAAGTAAATATTTTGCACATTGATATGAGAAAAATTGTTCTCCATGAAGTTTCATCTATAAAATATAAAAAGAAAAATTAATTGACTGACAAGCCCCCCCCCCCNAAAAAAAAAAACAACATAAAAATGGAAGAAAAAAAGACATGAGACATTGAAAAAATATATTAAAATACAAAAATATAATAAAATACAAAAATATATTAAAATACAAAAATATATCAAAATACAAAAATATAATAAAATACAAAAATATATTAAAATACAAAAATATAGTAAAATACAAAAATATATTAAAATACAAAAATATAAAAAATACAAAAATATAATAAAATACAAAAATATATTAAAAAACAAAAATATATTAAAATACAAAAATATATTAAAATACAAAAATATAAAAAATACAAAAATATAATAAAATACAAAAATATATTAAAATACAAAAATACAAAAATATATTAAAATACAAAAATATAATAAAATACAAAAATATATTAAAATACAAAAATATATTAAAATACAAAAATATAATAAAATACAAAAATATATTAAAATACAAAAATATAATAAAATACAAAAATATATTAAAATACAAAAATAAAATAAAATACAAAAATATATTAAAATACAAAAATATAATAAAATACAAAAATATAATAAAATACAAAAATATAATAAAATACAAAAATGCCCTGCAAAATTAAATTAAAAACTCTTGAAAAAACCAAGATTGACATCAGAAGCACCAGATGAATGTTATATGAACTATATAAATGCTTTGGAAACTCGACCTATAACATAATGAGTTGGAGTGGGAAAGAAAATAAGATGTTTTTTTTTCAGTTTTTAAGTCCATCTCACAAAGGTTAAAGTCAATTCCTGCCTAATGACATGCCCTGCATCAACCATATTGGTATGTATGATGCATTTTGGGATGACAACTACATGTACAAGGCATGCTTTCTGATGCTGTCTATGACCTACATTTTATGAATGAGCGATTTGGTTAGGTAGAATGACTTTAGTCCATTTAAGCTTACTGACATGTCCCACATTAACCATATTGATATGCATGATGCCCTTTGGAATGAAGGCTAGAATGCATGCTTCGAATGCAGGATCTGAATATATTTCATGCATTAGTGACTCTGTCAGGTAGATTGGTTAAAACCCATTCATCCCTACTGACATGTCCCACATCAACCATATTGGTATTCATGGTGCATTTGGGGATGAGAACTAGAATGCATGCTTTGGATGCTGTCTCTTACCTACATTTTACACATGGGCGACTTGGTTAGATAGAATGCTTAAAAGTCCATTGCCGCTTACTGACATGTCCCACATCAACCATATTGGAATGTATGATGCATTTTGAAATAACAACTACAATGCAAAGTTCAGATGCTGTCTGTTATCTACATTTTACACATGAGTGACTAGGTTAGGTAGAATGGATAAAGACTGACATTCCCATCAAGCATATTGATACTTATGATGCATTTTTGGAATAACAACTGTAATGCATGCATCTGATTCTGTGACCTACATTTTATGCATGAACAACTTGGTTAGGTAGAATGGTTTAGCTATTACTGCTTACTGACATCAGATCAGCCATATTGGTATGCATGATCAATGCATTTTTGGATGACAGCTGCAATGAATTGCTTTGGATGCAGTCTGTGACATTCAATATTATTCATGAATGAATCTGTTATGAGGAATGGTTATGGTCCATTCCTGTTTACTTAAATGTTAGCAACTCTGTGCAATGAGGTGAGCTTAACAGGCTGTGGCTGCTTTCTATGTTTCTAGAATTGCTTCATGATGAAATGAATATTTTTGAGGGCATCAATTAAAACTGGATTCTAAAATGACGTTCTTCTATTGCTTTGTAAACAAACCGATACTAAAGATCAAGTAAAATTTTTTTGCATATTGCATATTGTATGATCACAAATCATCTCAAATGTTCACTGTGCATATTTCATTCACTATATGTTATTAGCGAAATAGACTTTTTATACCCTGCCACATGTAGTTGCGAGGTATTATGTGATACCTTTAGTCTTGTGTTCATCGAAGGTTTCTGCAAACCTGGTATGTAACTTGTTCACCACAAAACTCAGGTTATGTTTAAATTTGGGTCCAGATGTCTAAGGGGTTCTGGAGTTACATCCCTTGATACTTCCAAGTTTTGTGAAACATGGCTGGGTAGCATGTAATGCATGTAATTACTTTTTTTTATATTACTGAATCCCCCAGATTGTGAATAAAATAGTAGAAATTAACAAATTATTTGTAGACATGGTATTGAAACCCAAATTATTTCTTAAATATTAAGATATGTTTCTGAGAAATTTCAGTTTTTATATATGCATGTATTACTTTTGGCATAAGGCTTCTAGTAAATGATATTTTTATGCTCTTCCCATGTATGCAGAAAGGGCATAAAGTGTTACCCTTGTGCATCACAGTACTTCCTGGCTAAATGATTACATGATGGGGAACAAATTTTATGCCTAATTGAGTTTTATTGTTGCTATAAATTTATTGTCAGGGCATCCATGTCTCTAGTTTATTTTGTTTTTATATAATCCTATAAGAGAAGTAACAATGTAATAAGGTTTGATTTATATTCTTATATGTATGACCCTTTTTCAGATATTATTTTGATTTTTTAAGATTTTGGATCATCATATAAAAGATGTAAGAATGGAATGAGTGTTCCATCACACAAGTGGTGTGATAATGTGGACGACTGCTTTGACAACAGTGATGAAGTCAATTGTTGTAAGTGGAACACATAAGTATAAATTATGGATCTCCAAATTTATAATGAACAATCAGAAACATGTTTTTTTTTATACCCCCTGCAAACAAAGTTTGGGGGGTATATAGGAATCATTTTGTCTGTCTGTCTGTCTGTCTGTCTGTCCATCCGTCTGTCCACACTTCTCGTAAGCCCAACTCCTCTTAAACCACTTGAAGGATTTTGATGAAATTTTACACAAAGGAAGGACACTATATGGAGATGTGCATGAAGGAATTTAATTATTATCGAAACCAGGAAAGGGAGATAATTCGACTTTGACTTTTTGTTGATTCCCTATGTATGGGTTTTCTCGTAAGCGCAACTCCTCTTAAACCACATGAAGGATTTTAATGAAACTTTACACAAAAGAAGGACACTATATGGAGATGTGCATGAAGGCATATAATTATTGTCAGAAACCAGGAAGGGGAGATAATTCGACTTTGACTTTTCTTTGATTCCCTATGTATGGGTTACTTGTAAGCGCAACTCCTCTTTTACTATTGAAGGATTTTGATGAAACTTTACACAAAGGAAGAACACTATATATAGATGTGCATGAAGGAACATAATTATTGTCTGAAAGCTGGAAGGGGAGATAATTGGACATGAATTTTCATTGATTCCACAGGTATGGGTTACCTCGTAAGCTCAACCCTTCTTAATCCACTGGAAGGATTTTACTGAAACTTTACACAAAGGAAGAACACTATATGGAGATGTGCATGAAGGAATATAATTATTGTGCAAAACCAGGAAGGGGAGATAATTCGACTGTTACTTTTAGTTGATTCCCTATGTATTGGTAACCTCATAAGCGCAACTCCTCTTAAACCACTTGAAGGATTTTAATGAAACTTTACACAAAGGAAGGTCACTATATGGAGATATGTATGAAGGAATGTAATTATTGTACAAAACCAGGAAGGGGAGGTAGTTTGACTGTGATATTCATTGATTCCTTCTGCAATGATCTTTTTTTTCAAAGAAATAATTTAAAGCGTAGATATTGTGAAATCAAACTCTTTTGGAGCAGTGTTCCAGCTAGATCGTTTTCACAGGGTGGTCCGCCTGCCATTTCCTAAATGCCGCCCTGTGCCCTTTTAAGATGGTCCAGTGCCACCCTGTGCCATTTTTTAACATCGTCCTGTGCCCCTTAACATGTCTTATTCCCCTTTTACATTGCCGATCTTTTCTTAGTTTATATTATGGGCATGCATCGTAATAAATTTTGATCTGTTTACATCGGCGATGATTTTCTGAGGATTGACAAAGGCTAATTAAGGTTTCTCAAAGTGATCAAACTCTTAATTGAATGAAATTAGTATACTGTGTTTGTGTAATTTCTTCACAATGGCCAGGCAATGTTCACAGGTGTCAAATCATAGCCTCCAGCAACAGATTTTGACAGAGTATTTTCATTGGAACCCTTGTGAAAAGTTCTTTCTTGAAGATTATATCATTGTGTCCATACTTGTATTGTGTCCACACTTGTACTGTGTCCACACCTGTATTGTGTCCACACCAACTTGAATTTACACTTACCATATCGATTCAGGCTATGATTTAATTATCGTCAGGTTGTTTGACACAAACACATGGTCAAAGTGACATGTGAAAGCCCAGTTCAGGAATTTAGAACATGTATCACACATAATAGACAATAAACCTTTATTTAATGAAAATAAACCCTGATATTCACAAATAAATGTGGAAAATGTACAAATGAGGCCAAAACTTCAATTACGCAAGTTATATGCTGAGTTATGTCCCCTTATAATGTGTAAAACTTCTACCAAAAGAAATATTTAAGTGTTAATTTTAATTGAAATTTATATATAAATACTTTGGAAATGAAAAGTTACATCACTTTAAATAATTTCTATTGAATTTTACCTAATTTGTATAAATAGTTGCAAATTTCAAAATATTAATATACCAATTCAAATAAGATTGAAAATAACAATAAGAATATTTTATTCTCCATATAATGGCCTATATCAAAAATTAATGCGAAAATGCTACACAGCATGCAATACAAGACATCTACAATGCACTCTTTGTAACCTGTGGAGTATGAATGATGCAAATTTCTACCGAATTGAGCATCAAACAGTTTACATATGAGTACATGTGATTGGTTTTTGGCATGTGAATTATTGAAATATGTTGGATGTTTGGTCTGTTACATAGTTTGTACTCATTTTAACATACTATTAAGCACAGAAGTGCAAAATTCTTCCATTAAAAAGACACCATAAATCTCCTGATTTTTGGGAGGGATATCTCCTGCATTGGCATCCTGGTGTTATCACAGGTATGCTTAGAGCAGATAATGTTGTTACAAAATTTTTCATTACCAAAGACAGAAAAATTCAATACTACATTAAATAGTTTACTTTGGATATATTAAAATGTTTATATAACTGTTGAAATAATAAAGACAATGCATGACTAGCTTTTATTTAATTATCAATCAGTGCCCGAAAGTTCTCTATTTTGAGATTTCAATCAGCGCGCTAAAGTGCCCTTTTCAGGATTGGCTCCCTGCACTTTTTAAATCCTAGCTGGAACACTGTGGAGACACACTTTTTTCATTGTAATCCTCTTGAAAAGTTGTTTTCAAAACTTCTCTAATGCTTATGATTTTTGTGTAAAATGTCAAATATGAATTTTATATTTGTCTGATTTTGACAGAGTATTTTCATTGGAACCCTTGTGAAAAGTTCTTTCTTGAAGATTATATCATTGTGTCCATACTTGTATTGTGTCCACACTTGTACTGTGTCCACACATTGTATTGTGTCCACACCAACTTAAGGGGGTAGACCTGGGGTAGGAGGAGATAACTCTGTTTTTCACTTTTTTATTACTTACGCAAACAAATAGAATCATTACAGTAGGTATTATCAAAATTTTAAAATTGAAAATTTTTTTCCACACAGCAAATAAATGTTAATTTTGTCATGAAAACAAACACCCAACAGTCATTTATAATGAATGCCTTTTACTCTAAATTTTTACAATGCTGTCCAAACATAATGAAAATATGTAAAAGTCGAATTTCTTCCAAGGGAGGTAATTTATAGCACAGATTCAACAATTTTATTGATTTTCTAAGCAAAGAAAAAATGGGACGGTAGAATTTTCTAAAATTTTTATATATCTTACATATACTAGTTTTCTTTCTTTTCTCAGTTTTTGGTGAAAATTAAACGACAGACTTTTTACAAGATGTGTTTAACTGTGATCAAAATAGAGTAAAAATTTCAGCCTGTACTATTCAGAATACCCATGTACTTCAGTTCAAACTAGTTAAATTTACTATCATTATTCATGCTTACTTTCACACATGTCTAAACTACATAATTTTGCATTTGAAATCATTTTAGATCAAATACAAATTTAATTAGAGCCAATTTTATACATCACAATCAAGTCCTGAACGGACCAAATAACATGAGGAAACAGGGTATCTTTGATGACCACTAGACATTAAACAGGACGGTAAAAATTGTTGAAAATTGCTGAAAGTTGACATGAACATGTGTAGTTTTAATATTGAAAATATTAAGAAAATTAAACGAGTGGAAAATTTTAGGCTTCCCCAGGTCTACCCACTTAAATTTACACTTACCATATCGATTCAGGGTTCAATGAGCGGGGGTATATTTGGCTGCCATTTGGTGACAGCTCTTGTTTGTTTAAGATAATGACTTGCATAGAAATTAAATGTTATTAGTAGTAATTTTAACTGTATTTCATGCATGGAAGGATTTGGTGGCACATAGTTATTTTCTGACCATATTATATTTTTCATTTCTTGATAAAATTAGCTGACATATATATTTGAAGTAGAAAATTGGGAACTTAGCATTGTTTGAGGAGTTGGATGAGAAGGGTAAATTTAATATTGTATAATCTACACAGAGTGGTTGATTGACTCTAAGGACCTTTTGATTTTATTTTGTTTACATCGAAAATGTTGAAGTGATATTAGCTATTACTTCTACAGCACTTTTTTGGAGAAATGAGTAAATAGGGTGCGAAAGGACCTTTTAGGGACTCTGAAGTAAAATATTTCAAGACCAAGAATGTTCAGGATTTATCATTTTAAGGTACAAGGAGTTCCTAATTCAAACTTAAGGAGGTTATCATGTGTGTTTGGCAATTCAGGATTAATAATATAAGTTTCTAAAACCAGACAATCTCTTTAACTCCTTCTATTGATTTGAATTTGATGAATTGTGATCTGTCAATCAATCAATAAAAATGACATTTCCATATTGTGCATTTTTTAGCTTGTTCCTTCCTTGAGGTACCATGTACAGATGGACATTGTATAAGAGAAGAATGGATTTGTGATGGACATATTGATTGCATTTATGCTACAGATGAGGCAAATTGTAGTATGTAAAATAACTAGTTTATATAACAGTTTTTTATGCTACCACTAAAAAAAAATTGTAGCATGTAAAATGTAGTAAAAAGGACTTTGACACTTGGTTTATGCAATCTGTAGCATGGTGAAAATTAAAGTATGTCAGGTCATAACAATTTTTTTTTTTATTTTTAGACTGTCACAAAAAATTTCTAAGATTCTCATCCATTCTTTTGAAAAAGTAAGTGGGCAGTGATCAAATTCTATTTTTTTATTTGTAGCTCTCCTCAAGAAGTGAGGGGACTTGTATCTGATACCCCTAGAAAGTTAGGATGAATGTTTAAAGTCCATTCTTGTTTACTGACACCTCCTGCATCAACCATATTGGTATGCTTGATGGACCTAGGGATAACAGCTGCAATACATGCTTAAGGTGTCTCAGTGGTATTATTCTGCCATTTTTGTCTAATAATTGTTTATTTAGGTTTCATTCATTAAGAAATTTAACAAAATAGTTATTTTAAATGGAAAGAAAGTTCAAATGTATTTAAAATTTATATTCCAAATCATTTTTATAACATTTTCATTAGAAAAACGTGAGCTAAAACACATGAACTTTAAATCTGTTGCTGGATTTACAGAACACAGAAATTACTCAAGGGAGATAATTTCATAAAATATTTAAACAAAGATATCACTAGAGAAATTATCATTTTGCAATTTTTCTCTCTTATTTCAGCGGTGACCCCTAATTTTTATTTTTTATATGTTAACTACATAATGATAATTAAACACATGCAAAGTATGAAAAAATTCTATGATTTTTCAAATTTTCCCTATCATTTCAATGTAAAATCCTGAAATTTTAAACTTCAGATTTTGCGCTTAAATGCATGGTGACCCCCAAATTTTATTTTACATTTTGATCAATAATACAGTTATGTTTCTACACAGAAAATTTTACAAAATTCTATAATAGGAAGTTAATACCCTGCAGACACCTTAAGGTATTTGGGGTGTCTTGGTTTCTGACATAAGAACTTTTTTAAAATTTGTTCAATGAAACTTTTAGCAATATGCTTAAAAATATGCAAAAAAATTTGGGGTCATGGATAGTTAAAAAAGATACAGAGTTCTAAAGATTGGTCAAATTTGATGTTTTTGCACTATTTTTACAATAGAATTATATGGGAAATAGCCCTATACCGCAATGCAAGGGTGTATTTTTTTCTATAAGCAGACATACAATTTTTTAAAGACTTCGTATATTTATTGGTTAGATATAAAACTTTAAAAACATAAAAAAGATATGTCATGGGCCATTTGAAAAAGTAATGTCATGAAACGTGAAGAATTTGTTAGTTTTTCAAGAAAGGGGAGATAATTAATTAAAGTAATTTGGGACCCTAAAATAAAAAAAAAAATTGGGGGAAAAAATTATAATAAATGTGTTTTGTTAAAATGTTTTTGAGGAATTCAAAAAGGAATTGGGATCAACTACCTTATTTTTTTTAAACAAACTTAGAAAATTTGGCCTATTCATGGTATTACAGAATAGAATTATCCTTTTGATAAAACTTTTGAATTTTTGACAAATATGTAATATTATTCGAACAAACTTTAATTGTTCATTTTTATTTAAATTATTGTATTAAAGACATTCAAAATCATTTAAACAACATCATCATTGAGTTATTGAATTTTTGCTTAGATGTGCAAAAAAGATGCTCAGTTTCAGACACCCCAACTACCTTAAGATGCTGTCTGTGACCTACTTTTTACGCATGAGTAACTAATTATGTAGAGTGGTTATAGTGCATGTCCACTAACTGCCATGTCTCACATCAACCATATTGTAATTCATGATGCACCTAGGGATGATCATGACATTTCCAACTAATGCTTCAGATGCTGTTTATGTGAGTGGCTAAACTAAGTAGAATTATTCAAGTCCATTCCTGCTTACTGACATGTGTCACATCAACCACATTGGTGTACGTCATGCATCTTGGGGTGACAGCTGCAATGGATGCTGTCTGTGACCTTCATTTTCAGCATTAACTACTCTGTTAAGAAAAATTGTAATAGTCCATTCCTGTTTACTGATATGTGACAAAAATGTTAAGTTAGTATCAATCTATTTGTAAAACTTTTTGTGTGTATATATTTTGGCAATAACACATATGGAATAAATAGAGATAATGCTGCACAATTAATAAAAGTTACAAAAGTCAGAACCAATAGAGGAAGACACCAGTAAGGAAAATCAATTGGATGCATGACAAATCCCAGAACACAACCCAACACAGAACAATTTATGAATGCCGTCATAGTAAGATTGTAGGCTACATATGGACTCATGGTGTGGCCATAAAATTTAAGATGCAATTACACCTTAAATGCTCTGTCGTAAACATATATGATGATTTTCAAATTGACTTTTTCATGACATTATACTTAAACATTAAAATGAGGCTTTCTTGTATATATTTCATATATCAGGAGTTTAAGTACATAGCAAAGCTTACTTGCAGTATAATTATGTACTTACTGCCCATTACCATACGGCATGTGGGGCAGCAACAAAGGTACGCAACTCCTGCCTATCATTGGCCAGCTTCTGCAGACCCCCCCCCATGTGTGGTTCATTTCCGCCAACTCTGCCTAAACCGTATGCCTCCATATTATTTTGGGTCTCCCTTGCATTATAATGTCAGCTTTTAATTTTCTAAATTAAAATATTTTGTAGTACATGTTTGTGAAAATGACTGAAGCGAAATATTTTTACATTTATGGTAGAGTCAAAAGGCATATTAATTTTACTAATTTTAGACAAATATGTGATGAATTGTATTATTTCAGGTAGCTGTACACCTTGTGATAAATTGTATTATTTCAGGTAGCTGTACACCTGATCAGTTCATATGTAGTGACTATAGTTGTATAAATAGTACACAGATATGTGACGGAGTTAGCCATTGTAAAGGTGGTGAGGATGAGACAAAATGTTGTAAGTAGGAATGGATGTATTGTAATCCCTCAAGTATACGATATTTGTAAAACTATCACTGTTGTAGCAACAGTGTAGTGGAAGTTGTCTTTGATAGATTAGAGAGTTTAGTAAAATATGTTCAAAAATGTTACTATTTTCAGCATGCAGATACATGTACATGTATGCATTTGAATATAGAGAAAGTAACTTTGTATTAATTATAACAACTGATTTCAAAATCAATATGACTACTTCTGTACTTATGGGATGTTGTCTCCTTGACAGATACCCCATTTCCTTTCTTTTTCATTTGTAATTTCATACGAATCTTAAGTTTGAAAACAAAAAACTAACAAGCATTCTGAAAGAACTGGTGAAGATAAAAGAAAAAACAGCAAACTTAAACAAAGATCTAATGATCTGTAAGTGATGGTTGTAGACTACTCACATAACCCTTACACCTGCTAACTTTTAGAGAAAATATTCAGAAAACTGCTATATTTCAGAAAATTCTGTGTTATAGGCCAATGATGTGGTAAAAAATTAGTGGAAAGAATAAAACTTGATCCTGATCATAACTCGTGGAAATAGATTAAGTTAACAATTAACAGCTCAACATCTTCAATTTAAAAAAAGTATGGAAAATGCTATTTTACAAAAATTGTTCTAGTCCAAGGTTACTTAAGTTTGTAGACTGATAAACCAAAAGTTTGATCATCTTCAAGTGCTGGAGAAAATTCTTGATTACTGCAATTTAATCAGAATTTCAAAGTCCAAAGCCCATAGTTCAAAAATCAGTGACAGAAACAAATTCAAGCAAGTCATGGTTATAGAATTTCATACCAAATACTAAATTAATATCTGCAATGGTCCATAAAAAAATTGAAAAACTGGTATTTAACCCAAGTCCAATTGCCATCATTTTATAAAAAATCAGTGGACCAGAATCAAACTGAAACAATAAGTCATGGTTGTAGAACCCCATATCAGATTTTAATTGTCCTGTATTTGTATCTAAATTTTGTATAGATTTCAGATTTTGTACTACCACACTACTCCATAAAGTATTTTATGATTTCATCAGCAAAAAAACTTTGTCCTATCAGCAAAGTTTTGATATAATTGTTAAGTGTTGTACATGTATATATTTGCAATTATTCAGCAAAAGGAAGGAGTTGTCACTTTAATGTAATAGGATATGAAGCAACATTTTGCATGCACACACTTTGAGTTTAGCACATGTAGGTGGCTTGGAGGAAAAAGGTTGAAAGAAATCATAGATAATAAGTGTTGGTACTTCAGATGCTGTGCTATTATTAGAAGTTTTCATTTTGTCTGTTGTGATAAAATTCTAAAACTACTATCTTGAGAAAAATATGTTTGTTATTCCAAATTTATCAAAATATTGCAAAATGAAATAATGAAGTCTTCTTAATTTCAGATTACCTTAACCAAGACAGAGCATTAAGGATACAGTTAAGGGGAGATAATTTCACTGTCTGTAGTTCATACTGGAATTCTGAAATATCTGACAAAATTTGCCAGATTCTAGGCTACAAGTAAGATGTAGTCAATACCAAAAAAGGAAGAATGATGTCTTACAGCAAAATGAGCAAATAAATACCAAAGCATTAAGCTGTAGAGTCCAATCTCAACAGTCAAAAAAAGCACAGCAGTAAAGAGGCAATAAGTGGGACAACTCACACAACAACACAGCTGAACATAACCACAGCGAAACATAAAGCAGAACCCTAAATTTAATATTGGAAGGTGCAACAATGCCAGTGAAATGTCTTGTGTTAAGTTAAACATCAGTTCTTGATCTACTGAATGATGTCTGTTTTTAAAATTTATTAAAATTTATTTGTATTGTATAGAAACGCCATAATGATCTGTTAAATTATGATGACAGCTGTGAAATTTATATGCCGACAGTTGTGATAGTTGATTAACGTCATAAAAGTTTTTGAGACCCTTAAAGATTCTACAAGGAGAAACAGAAAATACAAAGAATGATTTTTGTAGTCGTTTCTTTGATACTAAGTATTCAACAATTAGCATTGATAAAATAACAGAGCAATAGAAAAGGACTTCAATCCCAGTGTATAAATTTGCTATGAGGGGAGTTTACATACAGATTGCCAGAAGTAAATAATTTTATAGAAACTACATAAAAAGGTATTTTGAGTTATCCTGTCCCTGTAATATTGTAGTTTTGTGCGTACTATTGAGATTGTGTTCCAACAGAATGAAAATAAAAAATTCAGAAAAAAGAAAGGAATCTTGTGATAAACATTAATATGAAATATATTTCTGTTTTTTTTTTTCACATACAGAAATTCCAACACCACAAGATACCTAAGTGTTATAGAAAATAGTACAACAGATTTTATAGAACTTGACAAACAACTAACTGATTACAGATATCTATTACAACATATGAAAATCACGTAAGTATGCATAATATTGCAACAAGAAATACTTGTAGTATATGACATTCAGACATGGGCATGAATGTGCTTCTTAATGTCCTTACTTTGTATCATAGTTTGAACTCAATGTCTGTTTTCTGTTTAATTTTGAATTCCATTCTAGAAAATGAGAACTCTTTAATTCCAGAAATAAATAGATATATTAGTATTCATGTAGGTAAGGGTCTTCAGTTTCATGGGAAAAACTCAAAATACTCAACAAAGGATGATAAATAATCCTCTTTCGATTTTAGAGGGCAAGGGGTTACAGTCATGATACTTTACTCACTGGGGAGTTAAGAACTTTGGGGGTGGCTAGGGGGAATTGTATACTAAGGATTTTGTGTTACTTAATTAACCCATTCAATTTATTTTTGTGAACTTAATGAAAAGAATATGGGCTTATAAAGAAGAAATGGCAGTAGATATGATTCAAGTATTTGTAATATTTTGGCTTTGTTGACAATATATTTAAATAATAAGAAATTAAGTTGCAATCTAGACACTCTTAGTGCAAAAATAGAGATGCAAATATTTCATGAATTCATGATTTTTAAATGAAGTACTGGTATGCACTTCATTCTTCAGTCATATCTTGCTGCCAGATCAGTGGTGTGGCTCCCAATATAAGGTATTTTTGCTTATTTAGAGCAAGCAGATTATAAAATATACTTTGTATGCTGCAGAATACTGTAATCTCTGAAATTTATACGGCAGTTTTCACGTTTTTCGCGTTTGGGATGGGTGCGCCAAAATAAAATGGCGCGAATATACTTGGCTATTATTGAAGTCACTTGTCAACAATTTGGCAACACCAATTCAAAACTGCATGAACTAATATCCTGTCAATTTAAAGCGAAATAAAGACGGCGCAAAATTTTCCCGGTTTACAGTATAATCATGCAATATATATATATTGATACTTTAGGACTATGTTAATAGACCAAAATTTGTAAGGAGATCACTAAAATATAAGTAATGTTTGAGTTTGTTCGGAGGTGGACACTTTTAGTTATAAGATGCATTGTTCACTGATATTTGATATAAAACAATTTTTAGTTTTCTTAAAATTATTCAGACATACCTTTCAACTTTCTTTTGTGTCAAAAATTTGTGATTTTAACATCTTCGCCATCCAAGGGTTATGATTCGCTACTCTCTTCTTCACCCTTGGCAGATGAAGCCACATTTTTAAAGACATGAGTATAAAATTATCTCCCTTTGAAGTAAGATTTCCAGTATGATTTATTGTGAAAATTAAAGATTATTTATGATATCTAATAATGTCAAAATTCAAAAAAAAAATAAGTTAAGGAGAATTAACCCTTAAAAGTAAAGAAACATTATGAATCCTTGGAAATTTGCAAAATTAAAAAATCAATACACACTCTTTTTTAAGTTTTATTGTCATTTTGTATATTAAAAAAATGATATTAAGAATTATGACTGGATGCAGCCAAGTTTATCTGCAACCAACCAAATCCATGGATTTGAGGCTCCAGAATTCCAGCTTGATCTTCCAAGAGTGAAGAGAAGAGGAGCGGATTGTAACCCTTGGCTAGTGAAGATGTGATTTTAATGGTATATGCTGAAATTGAAATTCAAAATGTGAAATTTCTGCATACTGAATTCTGGTGTTGTTTGGGACATTTTAATTTTATTAAACTGTAGTGTGGTATAATCTGCATTTATCAAACCAATTCAAAACAGCATGAAATTTGTCCCTAACGGCTAACTAGGTGTTAAAATTTATCAAAATTTGTTTTTAAATTTTTCCCTTCTTAAACATAAGATTAGACTCTTAAAAAGTTTTTACTCTTTTAATACAGATGGTCTAATAACAGAGGTTTGCTGTATATGGAGTCTTTGCTCTCTAAAGTAAGCTTAAAGAAATTTGCCGCAGCTTAAATTGCTGTCACTGTTTTGTTATAAATAATACCATAATAAAACATATACTTGTATGTATCATTTTCTAATTTTTTGCCACTACTCTTGGTATATTTACCAAAATAATCTAAGTTCAAATAAATATATTTGCCATAGACCTTAATGTTAATTTCACTCAAATTTTAAAGAAATGCCATATGGGAGTGATGGGGGAATGATTTACCCAAACCAATGAAAAGACACCAAATGCATTGCCGATGGATTACTTATTTGCATATAGGATGCTTGTTTGTTGTTTATTCGGCTGGCCAATGAACAAACAGAATTTTGATTTGTCTACTGAGTGGTTTACTGATTTACATAAAAATGTTTTGATAAAAATGAGAATAAGATTTGCAGAACCAATGTCCGCTTACTATTTACTTTAATTAAAATGAATTTGTTTACAGGTTAAAAGTTTTTGTTGATACTTATAAATCAAGTATTTACATAATTACTTTCTTGTAACGAAATCGAGATTAACTCCTGACACACGTGTTTTGGTTAATCAATAGACCCCTGGGCATTATAACTATAAATACAGGTGTTCAGTTAACTAGGTATACTCCCTCTGATTTCTACTCAAATTTTCTGTCAAAATAACATAAGAAGGGTAATGGAAAACTTTTTCATCCTTTGTTATAAAGTTATGATAATGAATGGTCTGAAGCAGCAAAAAATTAGCTTTTCATTGGTGTATTCCATGTTATCCTTTAACATTTACTAAAAAAGATTTTTGGAGAAAAGTCGCAATAAATTTCGTTGTGTCTACTTTAGTGATGGCTGTCATTACTGTGATATCTTAATACATATTGAAAGCATTGAAATATCTTCAATTAACAAGCTGGCATGTTAACTCTATATATAGTTTAGATTTTTTATTTTGTCTAGATCTACTTGCACTACCAATAAGACTGTTTCTGTTACATGCATGCCAAGAGGTAAAATTGTCTTCTTTATACTTGTACCTATTACTACTTCTTCTGTCTAACTAACACTTATCTAGTCTTAATTACAAAGTGAAAGTACAAACATTTATCTAATCTTAATAACCAAGTGAAAGTACAAACACTTATCTAATCTTAATTACAAAGTGAAAGTACAAACACTTATCTAATCTTAATTACAAAGTGAAAGTACAAACACTTATCTAATCTTAATTATAAAGTAAAAGTACAATCTACTTGTACCCTTGTTGTTTTACTTCCTGTTGTAAATATAATGAATGAAAGTACATATCATATAAATGAAAGTTTAAAAAGTCAATGATCAGTACCTGTTTTTTGATAGGGGAATTTCCTAAATATGCTAATTGGAGAAGTGATAAGATTTCTTGTCCATTCATTCAAAGGATTTTTTCTCATTTGATAATTTACATAAAGCCATTTCTGGATAGGGTGCATGGTATCGATAATGCTTTCTTGTGATAGGGATTTCCTGCCAAATTCCAATACATTCTTACATTCTGCATAATGCAAAAATTATCATCTGAAGCTCTTTTAAATATAGAATTAAAAAAAAATCTGTATATGTCATGCACTGCTCTGACAAGTTACCAGAACTGGCAAGGGTTCAATCAGTTTATTAAGAAAAGTTTTCATTTTAAATGGAAAAAAGATATCCGACTCCGACCTGCCGTTGGGTGTGGGGTTTCCTTACTGTTCATTGGCTTTGAGTTGTTATTAATCCCCTTTGGGTCGTTGTCTTTTTGACACATTCCCGTTTCTATTACATGTCCATCATTATAATTAGAAACCTTTAAAGATCCAATAACTGTCAGTTCTATACCTAATGAATTGTTTTCATTACAAACATTGTTTTCTTAAGTCTATACTTATTTTTTTTCAGCACATCCTCTATACTAATTCCAGAATAAATATTATACTTACCAAAAATGTAGAATATCTTATATATAATCAGAACTAATTAGAGACAGACTTGGTGATGGTAGTGTATAATGGTTTGTTAGTATATTTCAGGTAAAAAAAAATGGAAGGAGATATATGGAATATTGGACTTTTTTGGTTTTTGATATGGACTTTATTACGGCCACTATCAAGCAAGCTTATTTTGGTTAACTTGATGCAATGCATCATTATTAAATCCCTAACAAAAACAAGATGCCCTATATTTCTTTTATAGATAATTCACAAAATGATAAATAAAACTGTAAAATAAATTCAAATAGACAGAAATTTAAAGTTTTAGCATGGTTAATACATTGTTTTTTGCAAAAATTAATATGCATTCTTAATCAGTTCAACATATGATGCATATGAACACGATGCATAGCAATCCGCTCATGATGTCTGCCCGTGACCTGATATATTTTTATGTCACTGCCTGTTCAGTGATACTGATATTATCTGGCCATGCAGATCAAAGGAAATACATACAAATTAATGATAATGAAAAGCTACATGACATGTTTTAAAAAATAACTGTCAAGTTAAAACATTCATTATTATTATGTTTAAAGTCTTTTCCCAGATACACAAATTTGATTTTAAAAGTGTAATTTTATAAGAGTAATCCCCCTTGTTTGTTTTTGTTTATTCTATGTTACTTGTAAGAGCTAATGGGTGAAGAGTATTTCAAGGTCAGTATTCAAATCACATTATGTGTAGATGAATTCCTTTTACCAATTTTGTTTGAAAGTACATGTATAATGAAAGTTATCAAAAACTCTTTGTAGCTCACAAGTAAGCTATAGTAATTTTGAACATTTGTTATAGAAGAGCTCTTAACATGAAAGTGCCATATAGTGATGTGACTTCAAATACTGAAAATTTTGAATTAATTGTCATTGTATTTTTCACTCTAAAAAATAATCTTTGATTGTCATCTTCATTAAAATGAATTGAATATCATACAATGCATAGCTTTCTATAGGGTCTCCCCACTGTAGTTGTTACACTAGACTAAAACAAATTGAAACCATATTTATCTGAACGATAGGAATGCCCCAAGTTGAAAGGATTGCAATACAAAAATTCAAGAATTATGACCAAATTTAAATTTGAGCTGTAAGTCAACAAGAAAAATTTACATATCAAATATCAAGTACATATGTCAAGCAGTGTAAAGAAAAAAAAAAACATTAAAACTGTTTCTGTATGAAATGTTTTAAGTCCAAAGGGCAATAACTCCTACAAAAAAGGATGTCAACTTCTTTCTGCTGTCACAGCAGCTTGTGGGTTCAGTGATTAGAATATGAAATCAGTATCAACCTATGACTATGCTTAATTTTTCTATAGGCAAATAAAAAATGTCTGTGTATGTTTTCCCATGATGCTTTACTATTTGAAATAGTGAATTGATATGAAAATTTCATAAATACAAATGATATCCATGTTTATGATGAAGAACAACAATTAAAGCATTGTTCCATTGCTTATTATTACCATGTATTTGTAGAGACTTTGTCTCATTTGCATTTACTCCATATCCCTTCATTATTAATTATGATTTCGTAATTGCTTCAATTATCAAGCATTTTTTTCCAGTTGAAAATGAAAGATCCAAAATTTTAGGAAATCGACCATATCCGACCTTTGGTAGAGAAATTTACCAGACTACTTTTCAATACGTCACAGTATAGAAAAAGTCATGTCACAGAGCCTAAAATGTCATGAATCTGGTCACATGGGGCATACAGGTTTGTGACGTATACATATGTATGGCGGACAAACAACAACAGGTGAATCTGAATAACAGAACTTGAATATGGTCTATTGTTGCGTTCTGTCTAGGATAGCACAGCTAAGGACAACATAACTGTCGCACACAAAGGAATATGCTAAGGGGATGAGGGATAGATAGTGTCAGGGCACATCTCTTTCTATGGACTTGATTTTTTTTCAGAATGTGGAAATCAGAGCCCTAATCTTATGCTACCCTTTGTTTCTGGTGGAGATATTGCAGTATTAGGACAGTGGCCGTGGGTTGTTTCATTGTCATACTTAGGACGACCTTTCTGTAGTGGAACACTAATATCAGAGGAATGGGTGGTAACTGCTGGACACTGTGTTGCTAGGTAATATATTTTTAGAATTGGTGACATTCAGGCCAGAATATCACCATTCAGTCTGTATGCACACAAAGGAAAGACATGTAAACAAATCACACATACTTTTAAGGTGTCTGCAAGGTATTATTGCATCATTTTTATCCATTGATTTCAAAGTATTAGAAAATTAACAAAATACCCATTACAATTCTTAAGTATTTTAAATTCTTTGTTTCTTATTCCTTCTAAAATATTTCCATTCAAAAAGATGCCATAAAACATGTTAAAAGCAACAGCTGTAAATGTGATGTCAGTTCTAATGTTTAACAGAAATATTGCATGGGAGATAATTTGAAAAATAAAATTGAAAAAAGGTGAAAATTTTATCAAAACCAGTGAAGAAATGACCTTGCAATAATTTTTTGAAAAAATGGCATTTTACATGAAATATATAGGGAAAATATCAGGGTAGCGAATAATTACTTCCACTTACTGTAGATATCACTAGAAAAATGAACAGTTTTCAATGTATTCCTCTTAATTTACAAAAATATGCAAAGTATGAA
>MJUU01051112.1:16606-43867 GCA_002080025.1 Modiolus philippinarum | reverse complement strand
GATGTAAGAAAATAAATGATGATTAATGTATAATTATTATTATTTTAGGCAGACACTTGATTTGTCTGTCTGTAATTCTTTTTCTTGATGTTAGTCGTAAAAATTTATTACTTGTATTAGTTCAGTAGAAAAATCGTATTCGCATTGTAATCGTGAATGTTTTAGACAATAAAGTGATGCACCATCTTCCTAACAATCTTAAGGTGGTACTTAACTTATCAAACCGATAATATTTACAGCTTGTTTAGGAAATCATGAAAGGGTTCAACCGAAGCATATAAAAATGCACCAAAATGTTTCCAGACGGCGAAAAACTTTTAACACTTTGCGAAATAAAGAAATACCGAAGTAATGTAAATTTTGTTTCTGATATGCGCATTTCGATTACTTATGTGGAAATCCATAAACCGTAATACATGCAAAAACTGATAGAAAACAAATAACCAACTTGAATTCAAAATTAAGAAAAAATAAATAAACACATTCGAATGCATTTGACTATTTGAGAAGTGTACAAAAACGAAATTGTGATTTTACATTACAAAGATAATAATTATACGTAATTTTACTTCAAGAAGAAATGAAAAAAAACGAAGAAAGGAAGAAACAATCTGCAACAGTCAATCAAATCTGTGGCTATTTTGGATAAAGTTATGGACCACTGTAAAAATATCCTTATTTTGTTGAGATAAATATTTACAAACAAATTTATATCTAGGTCTACATTTCTATACATTCTATGTATTAAAAATAGATTTCTTGTTAAATGCTCATAGAGTGGGCATTCGAAAAACTAATGGTATGCATTTTCCAAAAATGGCACCACAATTACATGATGGGTTATCCTGGATATTAAAACATAATTAATAATTATCATAATTTTCAATAATTAATCATACTTTAAACTGCTATAGCTATACATAAGTTGAGAAACTGTAACAAAATCAAAAGCTTTGTCTTATGTACATTTACTCCATATCCTTTCTTTGTTTATCGGAAAATTATTGGATTATCTTGTCTGTTTCTGCCAAAGGAAATCTAAGGGGAATGGTGTTAAGGTGTCTGCAGGGTATTAATTTCCTATTATAGAATTTTGTGAAATTTTCTGTGTAGAAACATAATTGTATTATTGTTCAAAATGTAGAATAAAATTCGGGGGTCACCGTGCATTTTAGCGCAAAATCTGAAATTGAAAATTTCAGTTTTTTACATAGAAATGATAGGGAAAATGATTATATGAGACGACAGTTTGAAAAATCTATTATAGATTTTTTTCATACTTTGCATGTGTTTAATTATCATTATGTAGTTTACATATGAAAAATAAATATTAGAGGTCACCGTCGAAATAAGAGAGAAAAATTGCAAAAAGTTAATTTCTCTAGTGATATCTTTGTTAAATTATTTTATCAAATTATCTCCCTTGAATAATTTCTGTGTTCTGTAAATCCAGCAACAGATTTAAAGCTCATGTGTTTTAGCTCACGTTTTTGTAACGAAAATGTTATAAAAATGATAAGGAATAAAAAATTTTAAATACATTTGAACTTTATTTTCATTTTAAATAACTATTTTGTTAAATTTCTTAATGAATGAAACTTAATGGAACAATTATTAGACAAAAATGGCGGAATAATACCACTGAGACACCTTAAGGCAAAACACAACATTTTCTTACCTGGGAATGGGGTCTTTGAATTTGTTACGGTTATATTAAGGAACCTTTCTCCGACAAAATATTTATTATCCTTTTTATATACAGGGAAAGGTCTACAATGCAAAATCTATTTTTGTCTCGGTCTGTTGGTCTTTTATTTTTTTTCAATAAATCCTTCCCTGATATGACAATGGCTCTTCCCTAACAGTTGCCTTATTGCTTTTTTTTTAAATCAGAAGCTAATTTCGGGAAAAGTTGTTAAAGATAAGTGAGAGTGGTGAAAAATTGATTGAAAGAAATCATTTTCCAATTGCTATACTATCCTCAAGTGAGAAAGTGCCAAGCCTGAATTTATCAGACTTTAAATGGAAAAATACATCACACGCACAATAAACCTCTTGTGTCTTACATTGACTGAAAGCATTGTGATAAGGTTAACCTTGAAAAAATAATGAATTATTATATAGATAGCGGTGATTTATCGAGTTTTCTCAGTTAAATAAATGTCATATTGTCACCGGTGACAATAAAGGATTTCTAGTCACTGGATGACGTCTTAATGAAGCGACGTCACAATGTCTCTTCAATGTCGTCGTCAGGTAAACAACTGGCGTATTGACATGAAAAAATAATCCGCATCTAAAATCTCGGTTTTGAAGTAGAAAATCTATATAATAAAAAGCATAACTAATTGGCCGTCATGAATATCAATAAAAATGTCACTCGTGTCGATCAACGCAGTGGATTCAACTCGTTGCAGAACAAGTTCTGCAACTCGTTAAATCCTTCTGCGTTGTTCGGCACTCGTGACATTTTTATTGATATTCACGACGGTCAATTAGTTATACTATAATTATTCTGCTCTTGACTAGAATTCTTTTACCAAATACAAAACACTGTGAGCAAAATTCACCATTATATACACCTACTCCTCCATTTAATTCCATTAAGTTAAAAAAATCAACCAAATATCATTTTTTAAAATATGGTCACATTGGCAATATGCACTGAACATTCTGTAAAAGTTTCATCGAATTTCTCTTCAGTCTAGGAGGAGTTGTCGACACAAAATATGTATACCTATGGCAGACAGTAAAAATAAATCAACCAAAACATAAAAAGCTAAGTCAAATCTTAATTTTCAATAGATGATGCAAATGGCAGTATGCATTGAAGATTCTGCGAAAGTTTCTGTGAAAATTTACCAAGTGGTTTAGGAGAAGTATTTCAAATCATAATGCACCATGGCAATATATAATAAATATTCTGTTAAAGTTGCAGTGAATTTTATCAAATGATCTAGGAAGAGTTGACACCAGAACGTAAGTATCCTAAGGCGGACTGATGAACTAACGCCATTTGATTCAAGAATAAAAATAATCAAATAAATTTTTTTTAAATAGAAGGTGCACAATTGCAATATTCTGTCAAAGTTTCAGTGAATTACATCAAGAGCTTTAGGATGCGCTGACGTCACAAGGTGTGTACGGGCGAATGAACGAACAGACGGATGTATATGACAAAAACAGTGCGTCTGAAAACAGTTGAAGAGGTCTAGAACGTTTTGAACATAAATGAAGACAACTGATAAGGGTACTGGCAGTGTGAATAACGCTACATTGAAAAACGAGGCATGTAGAAGTGTGAATACCAATAGCACATGGAGCATCATCAGATATTTCAGTACAAATAACTAAATACCGAAGTTACTGTGAATTTACTTTCTGCATATGCGCATTTCGACAACTTATGTCTCATCAGTGCAGATAAAATCTAAACGTTTGGAAGACCATAAACTCAAAGAAGTTTAAAAACTGATAGAGAACAAATAACGAATATGATCTAAACGTAAAGCCAAAATCAGCTAAGGACAGAGCTTTGCGTGAGGGAGATACTCCTTAGTTTTCAATAAAATTTACAAAAATTTAGATATTGTTAGGTTCCAAAAATAATCGGCTTTCGGGTCAGCACCGAAGTACTGACTACTGGGCTGGTGAATACCCTCGGGGACTAACAGTCCACCAGCAGTGGCATCGACCCAGTGGTAACAGATAACTAAATACCGAAGTTACTGTGAATTTACAAATGGTGAACTGGAACCTGCAGCAACTTTAAGTGACTCAGTCTACTAAGTGTTTGACAAACCGGGCAATTGTAGGCGGGGTTTATAGAAATAACTTTGCGGGATAGTCAGTTCATTAAGCAAAGTCTTATGCGTTTTGCATTTTGACAACTATAAACAAACTGTATGAAGACCTCGCGTCTATTTTTCTTCATAAGCACGGAGCAGTGAAATATACGCTATAAATGGAATATTTAAGACAATCAACCACTTTCTTGCCCTCAAACATATACTGATGCCCTTGTCATGCACAACAAAAACACAGACGCTTTGGTAAATGATGTACATGTAGTACCCAAGTATAGCTTGTAAATAATGATAATTAAAATAGGAAAGATAAAAGAAACACCAACAACGGTCGGAAATCACAATCACATGCAACAATCCACAATGGGACTGCACAAGAAAAACAAAATTAAAAGAATAAAGACAAACGTTTATCAACGTTAAGAATTCGAGTTGATCGGACTTTCTACCAAAACTAGTGGTGGTGTTAATGCAAATGTATCAAAAATATTTCTTTTTTTAAGGTAGTTAACCTGGAGTAGGGGGAGGTAACTCCTTTTTTCTGCACAAACCACTAGTTTTGATTGGTATGAATAAAACAAAAGATTTAGAATATTGTATCTTAAATAGAAATTAAATATTCATGATATCATGAAACTTCACTCCTTTCATGAAATAATTCAAAGTGCCTTCATAAAAATATCTAGGCTTTGAATTACATCTCAAAAATATTAATATAAATGAAAGTGAGATGTTTGGAAAGGGAGGTAACTCTTTCTGCTTGACTGTCAGAATTAAGAAATTTTAAGACTTTTTAGGCAGTTTTCCTAACATTGTGAAAAAGCGGTAAGGTGGATTTTTATCAAATTTTTAATTCATAAGTGTAGATGACCTTTAATTTCCCATTTGTTTTCTGAAAATTTACTGTTAGGATTTTCAACTAGAAGAAATTGAATGAAGCTGTGTTTTAAGCAATGTTTTGAAAACATATTTTCTCTTTTACTGCAAATCACCACTCAGTGCTTGCTTATGATCAATATTACCTCATATTTAGGTCTACAAGATTCTATGAAGGAGTTTGGCAATTTATAGTCTTTTTATGGCAATTATTATGCATCTACAGTACATAGTATACGTTTCATGGTAATTAGTGAACAGAATTTAAGACTCCTAAGATAGAGGTGTTTCTGTGAACCATTAATAAAAAATCTTACGTTGATAGCTTTCAAAACTTTTTTTTTTGGAAATATATTGGTACATAATTGTTTCAAACTGCAAATTTAGAGAAAAGTGATTGTGTGGAAAATTTTTGGGTTACCCCAGGTATACTACCTTAAGTATGCATATTCGCTTTTTTCGGTAATGAGTACTACTATTTGACCATTTCTGGATTATGGTTAATGATTTGATTTTTATTATGCTGAAGAGAGGTCACCCTCGGAAACGTGTGTACAGTATAAAAAATTACTTTAGTTTTTATGCACCTTAGATTTAATTTTTTTATAACACAAATAGATATGGAGTAAATTCACATGAAACAACGTTTCTACAATTCTTATAGGTAAATTAACTGACACCTGTCATGCTAGAATTTGTTCATAAATGTTTAAGACGATTTTGTATTAACATTGAATATATATGTTTGAACAAGGCAGTTCGTTTCACATGAATCAGTACAACAATGTTGCGAAAGTGATTTGTTTTTATCAGTTTTTTATTTCATCTTTCATTTTGATAAATGAAATACCGCAGTAACTGTTGATTAAGTTTTGTTAGATGACTATTCGAAAACTTGTGTTTTTTTTTCAGTGCAGATAAATTCAGAACATAAGGAAGACCCTATAGTAGCCTGTACAGAATATAAAAAAATATGACATAAGGGACCGACCATTTAACTTGAAAAGGGGGGCTATGTTTTTTCTTCTAAAAAATATTTTGGAGCTGATTTTATGTGAAAAAAATATTTTGGCTGCCAAATTTATGAAAAAAAAATTCTGATGGAGACTTTCTGCCCCCAAAGTAATGTTAATTTTGAAAAAAAATACTTTGGTGATGCACGTGGAAAAAAAAATAATGTTTTTTGCGCGAAGCGCGGAAAAAAAAATTGGTCCAGAGGAAAAAAAACCCATAACCTAACAAAACCCATAACCTAACCCCCACCCCCCTTCACGATAAATGGTCGGTCCCTAAATGGAAAGCCACAGTCGGCTTTAGAAAGAGCTTTGACATGGGAAATAATGCTTAGTTTTAAACACTTTCAAATAAGAAAAAGGCATTACAAATTTCGTCCAAATATTATTCCTCGTATTTGCATTAATTTTGTTAACATATGATTTTTTATTTCTTATTGCATGTGCACTGTATACAAAATGAATTTAAAACCCATATAAAGATGACTATTTCCATATTATTTGATTTTAATGCTGCTGATGAGAGGTTACACGTGTACAGCATACCAAAAATTACTGCTTTTTATGCAACTTAGAGATTTTTTTTTTGTATTTTACTACTTATTTTTTATGTCTGATAAATGAAGCTATTCTCAAACATTTATTTTCTTTTCTCATACGTAAGGAATGTTAGTTCTGGACAAAATTTTCGGTGATACTCCTTTTCACGGGTCTTAAATAAAATTCATTGGTACTCCTTTTCATGGGTCGAAAAAAAATTCTAAGTGTCCTGTAAAAAGTGACACGATATATTAAATCGCAATAGTAACTTAAAACTTTGCAGTGAAAAAGACATTTGTCTTTTATCTTATTTGTGATTTTCCTGTGTTGCATATAATTATAACTTTCAGCCATTGTAGGAGTTACCTGTTATCCATCTTTTACGATAATGGAAGCATGTTATATAGACTTTTTACATGTAAACAATGTTGCTTAATGCTTAATGATTTAAAGAATACTTTGTTTCTTCAAAACTTCATTTTAAGAATTTTATGTAGAACAATTTCAACATTGTAAGATGAAAGACATTTTTCCCAATTTAAACATTCTGTATAGTTATATTTTTTTATGCCAATAAATAAAGTCTTTGTTGTTATCAAAATGGATAGAAAGGCGCCCAGAATATACATATATCAAAGACAGCCCTTCTCCTAATAGTTGTCTATTGCAAACAAAATATGTTCAAAATAATTCACTAAATGAATGTCTCGGAGAATTAGGTTAATGTAAGTTGATGTTAACAAAGTGAGAAGTTGTCAAGTCAATTCAATCAACAGTAAAAAAAAGGTTCTTAATTGAAGTTAAAATGATTATTCCATTTCATTCAAACATATTCAATTCTGATTGTTTTAAACTACTTTGTGTTATTGTTTTAAACCACTCTGTGTTCTACGATATTTGTACCACCTATCCAATTATGTATAGGGCGGTTCCAATAAGTACAACTGAGTAGAGGAGCCTATTTTTTATGAAAATGTGCCCCAAAAAGCCAGAATTTAACACAAATTAATTTTCAATCAAATATAGATAAAAAAGGGTTAAACATATTTACTTCCAAACAATATAATAATACGGAAACCAAAATGAAAGTTTGTTGCTATGCAATTTATAAACAAGTACCAAACATGTTCACTTTTACTTTAATTTATGGCCTCCTCGATACTTTCAAACTCTATAACGGTTCAGTTGTCCAGTGTAATTTATCTTAAATGAATCATTATAACTGTTATAAATTTATGTAATTGGTAAAAGTGTTTTCGACATCTTTTGTGAAACAAGAAGCAGAAATAATGAATATATAGTCGTACCACACTTTGATGCATAATTGATCTTGTTTTGCCATTTTGATCTTAGCACTGTCTTGACAGGCTGAGCAAAGTTTTTTTGGCAAGACATGTTAGTACCACTTGTATGTCAAGTTGCATTTTCAAACATGACCAAGAGGTGTTAAGTTTGTCAAGATCAAAACAAGAATAAAGTACTTAGATAAGACTCAGTATAGTCTGCTTGTCATGAAAATTTTTTGTGCAGAAATGTTGAAATGTTTCAGGGCACATTATGACAAGGTTCCATTCCTAAATCATAATGATAGGACACACGCACACAAAAAAGAAATAAATTAAAACTAAAATAAATAAATAAACAAGCGTCAATAATTCTGTGATGAATTTTTTGTACCGCTAATTCAATGTGAACTATTTAAGTGTTTGATGATCATGCATTTTTAATTTGACTCTGAAAATATTTAATATATTTAAGGAATTTTATGGTAATTTTCAATGCTTACCAATTATAACTGGTGAAAACCCATTTTACTACCACAAACACAAATTATTTAATATGCACAAATATATATATATATTTATAACAATTAATCAAATTATTGAAACATCTTGTTTTATTACCACCGCACTATACCATTTTTCCCTTGAAAATGTTTTTTGGTTGATAGGAGTTAATTTGTCAACACGAGATATTTTCTATGTAGAATTGTAATATCATCTAGGCCGTGATGCAGCTTTCAAACGAATCATTATTTACGAAGACAGGGTTGTATGTGGGACATGTACAATAAGATTGTCCCCAAAGGGACGACCATTTGATCCTGAGATGGGGGTTTGCAAATTTTGTCGAGCCAGAATATTAAACTACGATATTTAATTTTTTGTTTTAATAATTTTAACTATTATGAGGCATCTGGTGGTCAGAATATTTATTTTGTTTTATATCAAG
Organism: Modiolus philippinarum; assembly: GCA_002080025.1. NCBI lineage: Eukaryota > Metazoa > Mollusca > Bivalvia > Mytilida > Modiolidae > Modiolus > Modiolus philippinarum. The sequence goes on along the minus strand of MJUU01051112.1, from coordinate 35,400 downwards.
GATGCATAGGCCAATATATTTATTTCTACTTTTATCAAGGCAATACAAGTAATATTTTGATAACAAAGGAATTTATTTCCAGGAATTTCATAAAGTTTTAATTTCTCTTGTCCGGAAATTTTTGTATTTCCTTTTCGTATATATATACATATATACATGATTTCAAATTTTTTTTCTAAGTTCTTGAATAAAAGCAAAGATAGGATCAAGGTTCCCTAAAGAGATAAATATGGAGATATTAAATGTCTCAAAAAGTTTACTTAACGAATATTCATTTATTTTTCATTCGCATGTATTCGTATTTACATGTAGGTCGCTGGCATGCGTAAATAACTCTTAAGAACCTGTAGATATTTGCATACATTCGTATTGATTCTTGAAAGGAGGTGGACATTTTTTTGACATGGTAAAAATTTTTACACGAATGTCCAAGAATCTTTATTGATTTTTTTAATTAGTAAAGCGCTCTAAAACCACTCTTAAAGATTCGTAAGACATCGGTTATTAATCGCAACATCTCGAATAACATTCACAAAAGAAGTTGGAATAGTTGGAATAGTTCTGATTGCTATCTCATACGATTGCTTTACGATTCCTATACGAATGATTGTAGGTACATGATGTAGTTTACGATAGATCCACGGATGTACAAGAATTCACACAACTACTTAGCGAATATATGCAACAACTAAACGAATGTATACGAACGGTTTGCGAATATTTTTCGGATAATTAAATATGTTTTACAAATGTTAATGATTTGATGGTAAAATTATTGGACATTATTAAGTCAAATAAAAGTAATTCATTTCAGTTGTTATATAACCGTCAAAGAAGAAAGTCGCATTTAAATTGCATCAGCATGGTTTCCAAGAAAAGATCTGTTGCTAGGAAAAGGTAGGAAATGTCCCCATCACCAAAATCACCATCACCACCCCACCAGCACATACGCCTTTACCTGCCCCTGCCCCTGCTATCGAATTTCAGATACTTTCAGACACAGATACTTTTGAAACAGCTTACTCAACCTATGCCTTAGATGAAGATAATTCTTCAACCACGGCCGTAGCCAGTGCAGCAGTACAGTCCCTGGATCAGTCAACATTCCATTTTGACTGATCGTTGACTGGTGAGTGATCGCTAAATGATCGCTGAATCATGACTACTGACGGCTGACGGGTAAAATTAACTGATGACTAATGAATGATGCGACTCTTGACTCTTGAATCATGACGGGTGACGAATAGAAAGAAAACTAATTAATTATGCACGGATGATCGGTGACGGATGACTGATACAGGTAAATTGAAAAATTACCGGCGAAACGAATCTCACCGAGCGTTGATATATAATTAATTCCTCATAAGATCTAAAGTCATTATCGATACATGTATCTGATACTTCTTAGCCATTCAATTGTACATTTAGTATTTTAGAATCAACTTTGCCAAAAATTTACAAAAGATTACATCGCAATTGATCAAGTCATTTTTTTTTTTCGAATACATGTAAATATTTAGAACAAATCTCCGCCAGATGGTATTTACAGAGATTGTGTTGACATTTCACACTCAAAATTATACAAATCAGATATTGTTTTACCCAAAATACATCAACATTAAAAGTTTTACATCGCAATTATTCAAATCATATCGATACACTTCATATCTGGAATAAATCCCTGTAAAATGGCATTTCTAGAGATAAAGTTCACTTTTCACGCTAAAAATACTATTTATTGCATGTTATTTTGCTAAAATGCATAAAAAGTGTATATCACAAACTTGCAAATCATTTCAAGACACTTCAAATATGGAAATAACTGGAAAAAATCACTACAAGGTGGCATTTTCAGAGATTGCATTCACTTTTCACACTCAAATTTCTATTTATAGGATATTAGTTTGCTAAAATACATAAAAAGTGTATATCGCAAACTTTCAAATCATTTCGAAACACTTCAAATATGGACATTACTGGAATAAATCACTACAAGATGGCATTTTCAGAGATTGCATTTACTTTTCACACTCAAAAAGTTACTAAGAAATTTTCATTTTAGTCATTACATATATACCGGTCAGTTCAAAACTTTCCTTTTACACATTATTTTGTTAAAAATTCCATGAAAATGAAAAAAATGTGATAAAAAAAATTTACTTATGAATCTTCATTTTAGTCATTACGCAGACCCCGGTCAGTGCGAAACTGTCCTTTTACAAATTATTTTGTTAAAACGTCCATGAAAATAAAAAAATGTGATAAAAAATGATAATGAATGTTCATTTTAGTCATTACATATACACCGGTCAGTGTGGAACTTTCATTTTACTCATTATCTTGTTAAAAATTCCATGAAATGAAAAAAATGTGATAAAAAATTACTAATGAATCTTCATTTTAGGCATTACATATACACTGGTCAGTGTGGAATTTTCATTTTACAATTTATTTTGTTAAAAATTCCATGAAAATGAAAAAATGTGATTAAAAAATTTACTTATGAATCTTCATTTTAGTCATTACATAGACCCCGTTCAGTGCAAAACATTCCTATTCCACATTATTTTTTTTCAAAATTCCATGAAAATGAAAAAATGTGATAAAAAATTTACTTTTGAATCTTCATTTTAGTCATTACTTATACCCCGGTCAGTGCGAAACTTTCCTTTTACACATTATTTGTTAAAACTTCCATCAAAATGAAAAAATGTGATACAAAATGACTTATGAATCTTCATTTTAATCATTACATAGACACCGGTCAGTGCTAAGCTTTCATTTTACACATTATTTTGATAAAAATTCCATGAAAATGAAAAAATGTGATAAAAAAATTACTTATGAATCTTCATTTTAGTCATTACATCGATCCCAGTCAGTGCGAAACTTTCCTTTTACACATTATTTTGTTCAAAATTCCATGAAAATGAAAAAATGGGATAAAAAATTACTTATGAATCTTCAGTTTAGTCATTACATAGACACCAGTCAGTGCTAAACTTTCCTTTTACATATTATTTTGATAAAAATTCCATGAAAATGAGAAAATATGATGAAAAATTACTTATGATTCTTTATTATAGTCATAAAAAATTCACTGGTCAGTGTGAAACTTCCCTTTAACACACTGTTTTGTTAGAAATTCCAATAAAATGAAAAAAATGGGATAAAAAATTACTTATAAATCTTCAGTTTAGTCATTAAATAGACACCGGTCAGTGCTAAACTTTCCTTTTACACATTATTTTGCTAAAAATTGCATGAAAATGAAAAAATGGGATAAAATATTACTTATGAATCTTCATTTTAGTCATTACATGTATACCAGTCAGTGCGAAACTTTCCTTTTACACATTATTTTTCTAAAAATTCAATGAAAATGAAAAAAATGTGATAAAAAAATTACTGATAAATCTTCATTTTAGTCATTAAATATATACTGGTCAGTGCGAAACTTTCGTTTTACACATTATTTTTCTAAAAATTCAATGAAAATGAAAAAAATGTGATAAAAAAAATTACTGATAAATCTTCATTTTAGTCATTAAATATATAGCTGTCAGTGCGAAACTTTCCTTTTACACATTATTTTGTTCAAAATTCCATGAAAATGAAAAAATGGGATAAAAAATTACTTATAAATCTTCAGTTTAGTCATTACATAGACACCGGTCAATGCTAAACTTTCCTTTTACACATTATTTTGATAAAAATTCCATGAAAATTAAAAGAATATGACAAAAAATTACTTATTATTCTTTATTATAGTAATTAAAAATACACCGGTCAGTGCGAAACTTCCCTTTAACAATTTGTTTTGTTAGAAATTCCATGAACATGAAAAAATGTGATAAAAAAGATACTTATGAATCTTCATTTTAGTCATTACATGTATACCGGTTAGTGCAAAACTGTCCTTTTACACATTATTTTGTTCAAATTCCATGAAAATGAAAAAATGGGATAAGAAATTACTTATGAATCTTCATTTTAGTCAATACATAGACACCGGTCAGTGCAAAACTTTCCTTTTACACATTATTTTGCTAAAAATTCCATGAAAATGAAAAAATGTGATAAAAAAATTACTGATGATTCTTTATTATAGTCATTAAAAATACACCAGTCAGTTCAAAACTTCCCTTTAACACATTGTTTTGTTCAAAATTCCATAAAAATGAATAAATGGGATACAAAATTACCTAATATGAATCTTCAGTTTAGTCATTACATAGACACCGGTCAATGCTAAGCTTTGCTTTTACACATTATTTGGATAAAAATTCCATGAAAATGAAAAAAATATGGCAAAAAATTACTTTTTATTCTTTATTATAGTCATTAAAAATACACCAGTCAGTGCGAAACTTCCCTTTAACAATTTGTTTTGTTAGAAATTCCATGAACATTAAAAATGTGATTAAAAAAGATACTTATGAATCTTCATTTTAGTCATTACATGTATACCGGTCAGTGCGAAACTTTCCTTTTACACCTTATTTTGTTCAAATTTCCATGAAAAAGAAAAAATGGGATAAACAAATACTTATAAATCTTCATTTTAGTCAATACATAGACTTCGGTCAGTGCGAAACTTTCCTTTTACACATTATTTTGCTAAAAATTCCATGAAAATGAAAAAAAAATTGATAAAAAAAATACTGATAAATCTTTATTTTAGTCATTAAATATATACCGGTCAGTGCAAAACTTTCCTTTTACACATTATTTTGCTCAAAATTCAATGAAAATGAAAAAAATGGGATAAAAAATTACTTATGATTCTTCATTTTAGTCATAACATAGGCACCGGTCAGTGCTAAACTTTTCTTTTACACATTATTGTCTTAAAAATTGCATAAAAATGAAAAAATGTGATAAAAATTACTAAATAAATAAATCTTCAAAATATTCATTTCATTTCCCGTTTAAAGTGTCATTAAATTTATTGGTAATAATTCACAGATTTTTTTTTTATTGAAATAAAATTTCAAAGTATAATTTAGAAAAAATGATTAATTTTTAATTCTATGTTCCATACGTTTTTCTTTTTCTCTCGGCATTCGCACGCCGATGTATTCTCACTATAAAAACACTAGCATTCCTATATTTTAATTAACCTGAATTGCAATTAAAAATGACGGGTGACGGATGACTAATGCAATCTGATTGGCTGAATGCTGAACGATGACGGGTGACGAGTACAAACAAGCTCTGGCTTAGGAACGGTGACTCCTGACGGATGAATGCCGACTGATGAATGATCTGACGGATGCCTTTTGAATCATGACTGATCTGACTTGACTTTTGACTGATCGGTGACGGATCGATGACTCGTGACGGATCGCAAAAATGGGAATGTTGACTGGTCCAGGGACTGTAAGTGTGAATTTTTCACTGTCTTTGAAATTTATCCTTTTAAACCAACGGCAGTAGAATACCGAAGGAACAAGGGAAGCGATGACTACAAAAATCGAAGTCCAAAGACATGGCAAAAACGGTAACAGATAAAAACAAAGACAAAACCAGGACGTGAGACAGCTACAATGCACGGAAATAAAAATATAACATTAAGAACTAAGCCACTCATAGTGTGAACTCCCATGAAAACCGGGAGTGACATCAGGTGCTCCGGAAGGGTAAGCATGTCCTGGCCCGCTAGCGACATCCGTTACACTATCAGTGAAGAATATGAAAGGTCTGTTTGGTAGCGGATTGGTTTAGGTCATTTTATAACCCTTAGACGAAAAACCAGTAAAATCCATGGTGTTTAAAGAAAGTTAGTATCCACAACTCTAATTATTCATAATTTTTTTAATTGATGGAGCAATCGTTGTTCTAGTAGATATATATGAAAAAGAAAGGAAATGGAGTAAATGTCAAGGAGACAACATCATTCACGATGTATCCAGAAGGAAAACGTATTAACATCATCAGATGACGTTTTTAAGTAACAAATACACAAATATACTATGATTAAAAAGTAATAATGATAATGTTGCGGTATGAAATAATTATCATAATTTAATTTACCACATAAACATACGTACGAAACATTCCAATCAATTTCAATCAACATATAAACAATATGTTACATCACCATGCTTCGCTTTTGGACTGTTATTTACTGACAAACAGTCGGATAACGTTGCTTTTTTAGACCTGTCATTGAATAATATATAGTGTATTTAAAAAATATCGTTGGTAGTTATCACGAAACTGTACCTGATTATGTTAGCTTCGCCAGAAGAGATAAAACCTAAGACCATAATGGCCATGGTTAAAATCTAATATCTTGCTGTATGACAAATCCAATGCTTGATTCCAAAAATCGCTAGAAAAAAGACCGGACCTGGCTAGAAATGGAGCAGAAAATGATGGGATACGTCCTTAAGAATAACATATGTGAACGAAGTAAAGAAAAAGGAAAACAGCACACGATCCTGAGCTGGTGCCGGAGATGATGTAGTTACATCAAGAGTAAGGTGTTGGTAAGATAAATTAAGGGCAACCAAAGGTTCAAGGATTGAAAAAAAACCGACAGTACTCAGACGAGAGTGAGTCCCCTTTTTCACCAGCAACTACACGAGAAAGCACTCCACAGTAAGTTGAATTGCCAGTGCAAGGCAACATCGTCGACAACCGAAAAGATGTCTGACTACTTAGACAAAGGCTCGGACAACTCTAAAAGCATACATTAGGTCAGGATAATTATGTGGAACCTGTAGCCAAAAAGCACATTAATATGAACGAGAACGTCATTTGTTTGAATAGATTAACATATTACTAGTTATACCCTCGATTTTGCGGGCGGTATATAGTGATCGAGGTGACCGTTCGTTCGTCCGCCATAGGGATTCACACTTTGTAGTGACAACTCCTCCATGGCCACTAGGAGAAATTCAATGAAACTTTCACAAAATGTTCAGCATATTTTGCCATTTGTACCATCTATTTAAAATTTGATTTGATTTGATTTCTTAATTTTGTTGATTCTTTATTACAATGAACTCATGGCTGTACTTCAAGCATTCTGATCATTTAAACAGCTGATTACAACAGCAACTAATACGAGACAATTGTGCTTTATGCTTAAATACCTTAACATTTCTGTTATTTGCTATCCAAATTAAAGTACTCTCCCGAAAGATGTTTACTTCTTACTGATAGCTTGGGTATTCTGTCAAGTATCTCCCAAAACAGGTCGGCATCAACTCTCAAAAAATTATGTATCCATATTCATCTTCACGATTTAACTCATGCAAGAGTCGGTTATACTGTCCAAACACGAGTTCTTCTGGTAAGCCATGGCCTGCACCAATGTCTGCGTTGAATTTGCATCCTTCGTTATGGTCATTGAGGCTGAGGATCGTGGTTACGCTGCTTCTTGTCCTCGTTTTCCTTCTGTGCCATTGCGAGATAAGTCGTAGGACATCTCGATACAATTTCAGCTGATTCCTCTCGTAAGGTATGTCTAGTTTCTTTCAATGATTTATTGCAGACTAAAGGACTCCTGAATGACTTCCATTTTATACGAGTGAATGAAACCTCCATTAAACCGTTGAAAAAGCAAAGATTTTCTGAAACATTCGTACATTCTCATAGGTTTTCGTAAAACACTCGTTATACTATCGTAAACTATTAGTTAAATAGCCGTGACAGCTTTGCTCGAATAGCAACAAATCGTTTTATAGTCGATACTATTCTTAAATAACTAGTGTTATTTCGTAAACTGCTCAGAATTATCCACAACTTTATCGTAATTACTTGCATTCATTCATTCTCAATGAATCTAAAATTGATTGCTCATGTTCGTAACTAGCCGTAGAACACTCGCAAGTCACTCTTAAATGTTTATTCACAAGGATTCGTGTAAGTAATTCGGAACTTGCTAATTATGGTGATTTGTAAGGATTCGTAAACAAAAAAAATCTTGTATGTGAAGGTGGCTTAAAGAAAAATACGAAATTAATAAATATTCATTGCTCTCCAGTACTCCAACATCTCAAAAAAATATATATATTGTTGATTTTAAAGGAAGAACGTTGTTTATTCGCAAGGATTCGTGTAAGTATCAAAATACCGAATATTCTGTTAATTTATTTATGCATATGCGCATGTCCCATCGGTGCAGATCAAACCAAATCATTTGGAAGTCAAGTAACCGAAAAACAGCTAAAAGCTGATAGAGAACAAATAACCAACAGGATCTAAATAGAAAAGCCAAAAATCAGCTAAGGACAGAGCTATGGCATGAGGGAGATACTCCTTAGTTAGTTTTGAATAAAATTTTGTAAAATTTATTCATTAAAAATTCAATAAATCGGTTATTACGAATTTTGTAAATTTTGGCGGTTCGTAAGAAAAATTCGTGCATGTGAAGGAGGCTTTAACAGAAATACGAAATTAATAAATATTTATTGCTTTTCACTACTTCACCATCTCAAAGAAAAAAAAAAAAAAAAAAAAAAAAAAAAAAAATGCAGCGGCTAAATGTATTGTTGATTTAAAGAAAGTATATATATGTCTCCAGATAAAAAAGATATTTCAACCGAAACAGAACATTTTCAAAGCTTATTTTTTGTGATCTGACAGATATTTTGACGTCAATTATTTAAACAATAAAAAGTTGTTTTTTTTCTTTTTTTTAAGCTTTGAAAAACCAGCGTTAACTTAAGAATCATTTCTTTGTAAGTGTTGGATGTTTGACTAAATTTTCAATTTAATTTACAATTTGATAATTACTACATGTCATATATTTCATATAATTCTATAACTGGAAATTAAAACCCTTGAGACACCTTTACTGCTAGTGAAAATTACAACATATCTTATTTTATCACGAGATTAGATTCTCTGCAGAAAATGATGTCATATCATTTGAAAACGAAGTTAAATAAAAACAAAAAGTAAGTAAGTGAACTAGCAATCATTGCCAAAAATTAAAACATGAGCGATTTAACCAGATAAAAATAAACTACAATTGAAAATTTGAACGTTTTAGAAATTCTACGTATTTACCCTAGCTTCACTAGGGAAAAGACGGCGTTCCTCACACTTGTGAAAGATATCCGGTGTCTTAAATATGATCTCGTATAAGAACGTATTATTCTACCACATAATGTTAATATCTTTAGTATCAATTTTATGTCAGAATCCAGTTTGCCTTCATTTCACTAATATTTGACTGGGTCGGAAAATTTACATCAGGATTTTTCTTTGGGTGGTTATTGATTAGCAAACAATAATGACTGGTCCCTTATACATGTACTTAATTCACACTTTCCGTCTATTTGTCTGCTGACTTTATTTAAAGTAAATAGAACTGGATATACACCCACATTCAGAAAATATAACCTCCGTTCCATAATGTATTTGAAATGGTCTACACATTAGGTAATGAATAAATTTACAAATGAATACTGGAACAACCAAAAACCATAAATCCAGAATGCACAAAATACATGCATCACATTTAGACAGAGAACGCAAATGACGAGGACAAAACAAACAGAACAGAAAACAAGTTACACAAAAATAGAGCACTCACAGTATGAACCCCTCAAAAACAGAAGTGTCATCAGGTGCCCCGACAGGATAAGTATGACTTTGTTAACTAGTGACATCCGTCACATTGAAAGTGAAAAGACCGTTGTAATGTAAGTGTACTTTCTTTCCGGCCTTCAGAATCTCCGGGATTCAAACCTGTTGTTTTTCTACCTTGATATTTATTCCGTAATGGCCATTAGCCCAATGTTATTTGTCAATTACTTTGTAGATGTTATTGAAATTCTATCCTAGCGCATTTTATCCAAAAAGAAGAAATTCACTACTGGAGTAAATACTAGTACCCTGTTACAGTAATGTCAAATTCGGTATTTGTCAATTCAGTTATAACTCGGGGTATATTGAAAGAAGTCCATCTTCATTTATGATATAAACACATTGCAACTATGAATGGGTGGATTTTTTTACGAAACGATAATTTTTTTCCAAATTCCCAGTTACACCGTAGGCCTCGTATATATAAAAGCGACCCCGTGATGTCCTGTGATTTTCTATTGCACACATACGAGAAAATATTGGCAAGAATAATTTAAGCCGAAACCATAATGCAATTAAACTAATAAGAAGCTACATTATTTTGTGAGGTTTCCAAATTTTGGAAAATCTTGTTTAACAAATGTTGTTTCTGCTGTTTCCTATTGTGTCAACAATAAGGGGACATACAGGGTAAATGGAGATCGGGATAAATGGAACCGAAAAAGAAGAAAGGGTCGTGAGAATGGAGAATGCAGACGGGAAAAAAGGAGAAAGGGATAGGGAATGTAGAACGAGAAAACCAGGAAAAGTGTCAGAGAGAAAGGGCGAGAGGAGTAAGACAAAAAGGAGATAGAGAGAGAGATGGTGAGAAAAGGGAGAAAGGCATCCACATTTCCACCGACTGTTCAATAGCTATCTCGCTAAAATATTGTTCACTAATTAAGATAATCAATTTGTTATATTATGTAGACTGAATGACAGAACTACAAGGCTTAGTATCAATATAACACTAGTGCTAATATTCAAGCTATATGGCCGACTGCGGGCTCGGCAAAAAACCCACAAAAGTTTCATTGTGCTCAAAAAAGATTTAAGCATAATCTATTGGCAGTGCCTCGCGTACACGCTTCCAGTTTTTGTATAGAAAATGGTTCATTTCCGGATATTCGGATGAAAGTATCCGTAATTATGATATTATGATAAAGACAGAGCGAGTTCTAAAACAATTTAATGTGGTTATAGCGTATGAAAAGTTGTTATTCATCTAAATAAATGATCAACTACGCGCAGGTGAAATAAAAAAATGAAAAAAAAACAAGAAAAATATTGATATGAAAACGGACACGTGCAAGCGATGTTCTACTGGTATCTAAGGTGAACATTTCATAAGGCTGAATTTTTTATCTATTTTGCCAATTATAGCGATTTGTGAAAAAAAAAGTTTGGCGATTTGTAAAAAAAAGTTTGAAAAGAAAAAGATGTCAAATGGCCTAGAATGTCTTTACCTGAACCAGGACATACACAAATGAAGATGAAAACGTCAGAACATGTGTCAATCTATAGTAGGAAATTTGTTTTCTCGAACTCACTAAGACAAAGGCTAAATGCTTTCTTTTATCTATGCACTTAGTTTTTCAAAATGTCAATCAAAAGTCACAAGAAATTCATAGTTCTGGAATTAAATATTTACCATGCTGGTCTATCATCTTCTCATGTTAATTATTGTAAACTAATGGCTCAAAAGTTAATCTTATTTCCTTTAATAACTGGAATCATCTATCACAAAATGAATGCTTTTATAACGACTTTCTTATTTGTATTGCTGAGACAACCGTCCAATAATTTCTAGCATTGGTTATTATAAATTTCAATAAAGTTAGGTAATTATACGGAGAATAAAAGTAATTTCTGCAATTTAGAAACTTTTCCCGATATTAGGTATGATTTATTTTCATGTAACATTACAGTTGACTCGAAAAACTTAATTTTCATTTGAAAACTTTCGACTTCCAGGTAGATTGCAATGTCAAAATTTGCCAGAAGGTCCGGAAAATTCTCCAGTTTTATACAAGAACCGGAAGCGGAATTTGTTTTCAAAAGATTTGTTTTTTAGTCGAAGCCGAGTTGCAACGAAGTTGAACTCCGCTATAGACCAATTTCCAATTTCTGTTTAATCGGGGTAAATTGCGTCACGTTACATTGTGACGTCCAAAAATCTATATTGTGACGTCAACATTTTCCACGAAAATTCACCAATTGGAAACTCGTCTATTGGTTTGGTGATGCAAGGGGTGGGAGGGAGGTAGCTGCGGGTGATTGTCAAACATAGGTTTCCAGATGATAATTCAAAATGCTAACGTCTAGTTTAAATGAAACTTTTATATATTGAAGGGTACTAAGAGAGGAAGAACACTATTGTTTCCGGAGAAAGTAGTTCAAGGTCACGGTAACCTAAAATAGAATGAAAATATCAGAAAAAATTGCTTTCCGGATGATAACTCAAAAGTATATCCAATTGAAATGAAACTTTGGTATATTATTAGCAAGAGGAGAAGAACCCTATTGATTTTTGAGAAAGAAGGTATAAAGTGAAGGTCACAGTGATCGAAATAAGGATTGAAAATTTTGTTTCCGGATGATAACTAAAAAAAAGCTGACATCCAATTGAAATAAAACTTGGACATACATGTATTGTTGGGTACCAAGAGAGGATGAACCCTATTAATTTTTGAGAAAGTAGGTCAAACGTCAAATTCACTGTGACAGAAAATTTCAGAAATTTTTGTTTCCAGAAGACAACTTAAAACTTTTTCATTAAATTGAAATGAAACTTGGGAATATTGTTAAGTACAGAGAGGAGGAACCCTATAGATTTTTGAAATTGATTTTGGAGAAAGAGGGTCAAATGTCAAGGTCTAAATGATTGAAAAATAAATTTCAGACATCAAATCAAAATCACTTGGACATATTGTTAGGTACCCAGAGAGGATGAGCCATTGTGGTTTTGGAGAAAGTAGGTGAAGCTTCAAAGTCAACGTGACGGAAAGTAGTTTGAAAATTTCAGAAAAAGAAATTGCTTCCGGAAGAGAACTTAAAACTTTTTCATCAATTAAACTTCGGTATACTGTTGAGTACAGAGAGGAAGAAACCCTAAATGTTTTGAGAATTTCGGTCAAATTTCTAGGTCAAGGTGACCGAAAATATATGTAAAATTTAAGTAAAATATTGTTTCTTGAACATAACACAAAGTGCTTAGATTAAATTCAAATCCAAGTTGGACATATTTTCGGATACCATTTCGGGAAGAACCCAATTGGTTTTGGAGAAAGAAAAAACAATGGTCAAGGGTCTAAATGATTAAAACTAGATTGAAAGTTTTAGAAAAAATGGTTTCTTGAAGAAATCTTATAAAATACTGATGTATTGTTGACTACAGAAAAGAGAAGAACTGAATAGTTTTCTTGGGTAGAGTAAGTCAAAGGTCAAGGTCATACTGGCTGAAAATAGACTGAAATTTTAAAATATATTTGGTTTATCCATGATAGCTCAAAACGTTTACATCTGATTCAAAGAATTTATCGCCGTTTCTTTGCCAATAGATGTTTTTTAAAATTCTGAAATTGTTATCAGTTCAAAGTAGAGGTCACAGTGATTTATATATTGAGATGTCAAGATATTTTCAGTTACTAAAAAACATGAAACTTTTTGAATTCTTGGAATTTAGGATATTGTAGGTAGAAAAGATAATATAAACAAAAATTAGAAATATATTTAGGTCCTGGACAACTACTTTCAAATGTTCACATTAACTTGGGTGCATAATACATCAGTTGCAACTCGGCTCTTGCACCCTAGTGCCATTTAGATTTTTTTTTAATTTCTCAATTTTCAGTTTCGTCCTTGTATTAGCTGTTAGATATGCATAACAATGATGTTCGTATCGAAGACACCAACAGCTTTAATGAGAAAATAATTTTCGTTCTAGTGTACGCAAATTGTGGAGTCGTGCAGTTTGTTGCGTAAAAACAGTTTTCATATTATACATGTAATTGATCAACCTTCATCATAGTATAAAAATATCGCTGATTACAACAAAAATGTTCCTCTGCAATATAAAGCAGCTCTCATGCAGGTGTAGCTAGTTTTGTACTGAATGGACTCCACAGGTGTATTATTGTTAGTTTTTACTTCAAGTGCACTTGTTTTGCCGTGTTGATATATTATTATTTTAATTCATCTTGTGTTGTATCTTAAGTGAGAACCGCACCTTAAAGCTTGTGCTTGAATGATCATCAAAACAAAAGGCAAAACAATAGTAATTTTGCTACTGATGGTAGAGAAATCTTGCAAACACACAGAAAAATTTATGAAAATTGACATTTTGAACATGCTGTTATTTCATAGTAAAGACATTTTAATTATATCCTTTTCATGAAAATCAACATTTGCTTAATGGCTCTTTCAAGGATAGTTTTATTACTTGATGACATTTCAAGCCCTCCTGTCAGAAGTAAATCGTACAAAAATACAATGACACCTGCTAGGGCTAATAGAATTGCTTCCATTCCAAAGAATAATCTTTGCTTTCAAATTTATTAATTTGATTTCATTTGCTAAAATGAGACAAATTGTCGAAAACTCTTTTAAACTTTTTCTCTAAAAAGGTAATTTGTTATACCAAATGTAACTTTGGAATTTTTATTGTGAATTTTTATCACATTTACGGGTTTATTTTTTACGCAATTCATCAGTCAGCAACTTCTCAAGATTTTTTTACCTTCAGGGTGCCATTAACTGAACCAAAAGAATTGTGATAGTTTTAATTGAATAGAACGAAAATTCAAAGATTTTTCCAATTTCCCTGAAATGTATGAAACGGTCGCTGCATTCTCACATTAGAAATTTAAAATTAATACCATATTTTGTTTAATGTGCAATTCGCATGCTATTTAATTATAACAAAACAATTATTAATTGAAAAACTAAATACCGAAGTTGCTTTGGCAGTTAGTTTTTGCTATTCGCCATTTCGCCACCTAACGTCTCTTAAGTGAAGACCAAACATCTGAAAGACCATCAACTGAAAAATATATTTAAGCTAGCTGCATGTGTGCCTTCAGGAACAAATGTGCTACTATGTCATCATTATCATTACTACATGTACACTGCATATCAACAAATAAGCTTCAACGACTACCAAAACAGTGACGAAAGAAGCCTACACAATTCAAAAAGTTACAAAACGTTACACTGAAGAAACATGCGATACTAAACAGATATTTGACACTGCAAAAATGTGACACTATACAGAGACATATGGCATAGCATATTTGTGACTATTCAAAGACATGTGACACTGCAGAGACATCTAGCACTACAGACATATAAAACTACAGAGAGATGTGAAATTACAGATACATGTGACACTACAGAGACATGTAACACTACAGAGACATTTAACACTGCAGACATGCGACACTACAGAGACATGACATTAAAGGGACATGTGACAAAACAGAGACATATGGCACAACAGAGACATGTCACACAACAGAGACATGTGACAGAAAACATGTCACTACAGAGACGTATGATATAACATAGACATGTGACACTTAGACAAATGAAACTGCAGAGAAATGAAACTACAGAAATATTAAACTACATAGACATATGGCACCACCGAGTCATATGACACTATAGAGACATATATTTACACTACAGAAACATGAAGTTCTACAAACACTCCCTACAGAGTTCTTGTACACATGTCCTCTTTATATTTGAAGTCAGTAATTCAACTGCACTAATATAACAATCGCGGCTATTGTCATCAAGATGTCCACTTTAGAATTACTTTCGCTGAAATGCTTGATGCTTTTCGGTCATACTTTATTAATCTTAGTCTGACTCTTAGATCAACATTATAATTAATGACCGAGATAGGGTCGTATGCGCGGGAAGTCTTTTGTGATATTGTAACCAATAGAAATTCCCTCGAATATTCTTGCTTGGATTTGTCTTTATAAAATCAATATATCATAGCAAGTGAACATTACAAAGTCAAGATAACAGTAAACGCCTACAATGGCCGAATATTACAATCAAATGCCACAATCTATAGAAGACTAGAGACAAACATAAATTACGATAAGAACTCGGGTGAGCCGGACTTCGAACCGACACTAGTAAATCTAGCGGTAGGTTAAACCGGTTAATAGGTACCAAACCTCCCCTTTCTTTAATCAGTTTCCCCATAGTAAAATAAAAATACGAATAAAACCAAATACAGGCAGATTACTAACTCTATGACCAGTATCTTGAAAAAAAAAAGAATATGACAGAACATTTTTTAAAGCCATGCAATTATAATAGCTACAAGATGAAACATAAGAGCACTGTAAAATTATAACTAAAGATACAAACTTACAAAAGCACATTTATGTAAGCCATGCATAACATGGTATTAACATTGCATTTTTGATAGGGTCTTTGCATTTTAACTAAACACATCCTAAATATATAAAATCTGTATTGCATGGACGCGGGTTATGTATCCCGGTATATGCATGAAATAATTATGCTAAACTCTTCACAGGAAGGGATCTTGGTGGAAACAGTATACTGAGGGTAAATAACTTATTTTTCAGTTGGCAATTGGTCTGGAGCTGGCATGTCATTTAACTGCAAGTTCATGTTTATGTCCGTATATTTAGTTCTTTAAGTTTCATTTTTCACAATTGACTCAGTCCTGTTGCCAACGGAATTTTACTGTTGTTACGATTGTTTTTTTGATTTATCACATTGGCTATAGGGGGAAGGTTTTGGCCAAAACTGGTTAACCCAGCCGCAGCAGGTTTGCGCCTAAGTCAGGAAATTTATAAATCCTTTGTGTGTCTTATCTGTTTTCTAGTTAGTTTACTTTATGTCTATAGCAGTCTAGGATGATGTTTATTTCACTGAACTTGATTCCTCTTTATTTAGGGGCCGAATCCGACCTGCCGTTGGGTTTCCTAACCGTTCATTGAAGATCTTGTGGTGGCTTTGAGTTGTTATAACTGCCCTTTTGGTCGTTGTCTCTTTGACACATTCCCCGTTTCCCTTCTTTTTTCTTAAATATAGCACTAAGGTGTAGCAAAAACAAAACGTAGAATGATAAAAGCAGAAGAAAACAGTAAAACTTGAAACTGAATAGAGCACACCCTTAAGATCTACAGGAGACACATCTGCATGAGATGCCACTCCAAGAGTTTATTAAGCTCTTAAACTGGCTAAGGCTTGAAGCATTTCTCAACTCATCAGGTAGCTCATTCCAGAGTGTGGCTCCTGCATATCTCAAGTATTGCAAACCATGATATGATGTTCTCACCTGGGGTATTTGAACTGTATTTGTTTTCCTGAAAGAATAATGGTTGTCATTAAAGTTAAATAAATCTTTGAAATAACTCGGACCCTTATTATTCAAATATTTTGATATTATAAATTTAATGCAAAATATCATAAGTTAAGAGCTTCGAGAACATGACTTACGACAAAGACGTGTCTCAAGATTGGTATAAGGACACGTCTTATTTCTAAGCTAGTTTACAGTAGTATCGGTATTTTGTAATATATTTACCTTCGATTACGCATCAAAAGTTTTAAGAATTTTGAATTGTTAAGTGTTACAGAGACCACATCCCCTGTTTAACTAAAACACGAAATTAATCAATATTTATTGATTTCGCCCTCTCTTCAAAGTCCCAGAAAAAAGAGTGCAAAAAAGTAAGGCTAAAATTTTTTTTCTTATTTTAAAGGGAACATATATATTTTTCAAGTTGAAAAAAAAATCATTAGGAATTAACATTTGCCAAGTCCTTTTTTTATTATTTGAATGTTGACGCATAATGTTTACGTCGATTATGTAAGCTATAAAATAGTTTTTCTTTTATTATTGAAACCATGAAAAACAGCAATATTTTTCATAATCATTTCTTTGTAAAGTGTTGGATATTTGACTCATTTTTCGATTTATTTCACACTTCGGTATGACATGTCAGTATCCCAAATGAAAGTGGACATTTTCAGCTAGATTCACGTCTTCCCGGATTTGACTACCGACTTTGACAATCTCCCGGATTGAATCACTCACAGTGTGAAAGGTGCTGTTAACAGAGCAGGACATGCTTACCCTTACGGAGCACCTGATGTCACTCTCAGTTTTACTGGAGTTCACACTGTGAGTGCCTTTGTTTTGAATGTTGTTATTTCTGTTTCTGTGCTTTGTACCTGTCTAACGTCATTGGTTTTTTTTGTGTCTAACGTCATTGTTTTCTGTGTTCTCGTTTTGGCCGTGTCTTTGGACTTCGATTTTTGTAAATTTCACTCCTTTGTTCCTTCGGAATTCTACTGCCGTTGTTTTGAAAATTACCTCATGACATATATATTTGATAAAATTCTATAACTGGAAATTTATACCCTGGAGACACCTTTACTGATTGTGAAAATTAAAAATTATCTTATTTCATCACGAGATAAGTTACTCTGCAGAAAATTATGTCATAATAATTTGAAAACGATGTTAAATACAAAAAAAACTCAGTCAACTAGCAATTATTGCAAAAACTTTAAAAATGAACATTTTAAACAGATAAAGATTAATTACAAGTAAATGTGTGAGAAATTTTACGTCTTTTACCCTCGTTTCACTTGGGAAAGGAAGGAATTTCTCAAAATCTTGGAAGATATCCCTTATCTTTAATATAGTCTTGTATAAGAACCTCTTATTCTATCACAACATGTTGACGTCTTTTCAATATTGTGTCAGAATCCATTTTGTCTTTATCTAACCCATATTTTGACTAAGTCGTAAAATTAACATCAGGATTTGTCAATAGGTGGTTATTGATGAGTAATCAATAATGGCTTTGTTCCTTATACTTTATAGACACTCTCACTGTTTGTCTGATAATTTTATATAAGTTAATAGACTACCTTTCAGAAAGTTTAAACTAGGTTCCAGTTAAATACGCATACAATGTATTTGAATTGGTCTGCATTTTAGGTAATGAATAAGTCTCCAAATGAAAACCAATGAAAGAACCAAAAATTATAAATCCAAGTTACACAGAAAACATGGCAATATAAGGTTAGACAAGAGAACAAAATGACGAGGACGAAAATAACAGATCAAAATACAAACGCCATAAAACAGGTGCTCCAGAATGGTAAACATGATATGCTTCACTAGTGACACCCGTCATACTGTA
>MJUU01051111.1:9307-20302 GCA_002080025.1 Modiolus philippinarum | reverse complement strand
AATACCACGAAGAAGTGGAACCCACGGAGAAGTGAGAAGGGAGTATAACCTTCTCTGTCCACTGATACGCCTAATAAACTTCAAAAAGTATATCCTGGTATAGCTTAATATGGTATTATGGTATTATACTTTTTGCTTGTTAAGTTAATAAAAGATATTTATTTGCCTTTTTGTTTGTTAGATGTTGCCCATTACACTTGTCAAAAATGACGGGACAGCATCCATTGAAACTTTTCCCAACGTCCTAGTTTTTGACATGACGTGTTTGACGTCACCAGTTCTCGATAGGTATGTATGGAGGGCAAATTTACCAATAAAATAGCATGACGTTAAGTTACATCATAGTCCATGAAATTTTCTAACAATAAATAATCAATTCCGGCACAGTAATATTTTTATGCTTTCAATTGTTACTTGTATTTTTTTTTTTTTGCGTCTTTTTATTTCATTTATTTATTTTTTGTTTTGTTGTATTTATTCTTTTTATTCATTTTTTGGATTTATGAATTATTCTTGGAATTTTTTTCCTTTCCTTATCTATTGTCATTGTTTGATGATTTATGTATGCAAAGTGCACATCATTGTTCACTATTACAACCAGCAAACAACAAAAATTCCCAAATTGAAATCCTCCCTTAATTGAATAGAAATTGATAATAAACGACTTTAACGGCATTCCATATATTTTTTCTGCAACGGCTTCATCAGTATATTTACTTTTGGGAATGAATTGCAGGTCCATTACCTTTAGGAATAGGCGAAATTTGTTTATATCTGTAATTTGTTTTTTGATATAAGAGACGTCAAAGTTTGAGGAAAATTGGGAAAAACTGCAAATTTAATTCATGACAATAATAAACGCCTTGCTGCGTATTAGGGCATGTTCTTTCTGTCACAGAACGAAGTGATGTTCTTTTTGAAAATTTCCGACGAACAAACGACACGTTCGAATTCGTTTTTATGTCAAAACTGAAAGGCACAAAACTATCGAGAACTGGTTACTATCGAGAACAGGTGAAATGGTCATTTATTGTTGGAGTGAAAGGAGTTCGACAAAAAAGTGTGCGTGAAAAGGGGGAAGTGTGGTTCGGACGCTGGAACTAGTTGGAAATGAAATTTCATTTTTGTTTTAGCCCAGTGCTGAAATCACAAAATCGCATCATTTTAAACCATTTTTAATTGCCGTGTGCTGTGTGCATACAATGCTGAGGGGCTGGAAAATTTCGTTGAAATATTTATAATTCAAGCTATTGTCGGACTCTTACGTATTGTCCACTTCAGTATTTTATAAGATTACATATATCTGCAAAACTTAGTCTTAGACGGCCACCACTCGAGCAGTTTACACGTGTTATTAGTGCCATATATCCGACGTTAATGCCATTTTGGATTTTGAAGAAAACTACATTAAATGTCATGTTCCAGTCTGTTTTCACTTACTGTGAAACTTTCTGTTAGTTTGATATGAGTAACACGTGGAAGGTCTACAAAAGTCTCTAAATGATTTAAGGGCATTATCTCCTTTGAGATTCGCCAGGTTGGCGGCTTTTTGTTCATCAAACATACATGTGTATGGCGCTAGAGTCAATATGGTTGACCGTTCCCCCAAGATGATGGAAAGCCGATGCTTGATTCTAAAAATTCCTATTGCTGCATGCCTAAAGTATGTATATATGAGAAGTTTGGAAATCCTGATTTCGGATAATGTAATATTTCGTCTTGACTCTTGATAATGATTTCCATGCAGTGTTCCTACGGCTGGTAATCGGTTCAAAAAAGAAAACCGTGAGGATAGCTTCCAGTTGCGGAGGGGGCCGACTATACACAGCCACTTCGCAAAGTAACTAAGACTAAAAAGTCGTATTTCTTTTTTTCACTGTTCTCATATATATTTCAAAGTCACGGCGTAGAAAAAATATACTGTAGTCACTTTCGAGTTTTTATGGGAATTCACTCCAGGTGTTTACTTAGTCTTTTTATAGTTCCGTGTCTTTGTTTTTCTGTATTTTTTGTCATCTTTGTGAACTTTGATTTATTTGTTCCTTCAATATTCTACTCTCGTTATCAGTTTGTAACAAAGAGATTCATACCCCTGAGTTTTAGTCAAACTGAAAATATTTTATTCTCTAGAGCCTTTTTTTGTCAAGACAATTAATCAAAAGAAGATGCTAACCATATTGGAAAAATAACTCTCAATACTAACACAACGATCGAAATTGCACGATCTGTTATTTGTCTGCGGAGGGTAACGTCGATCACTGAAAAAAACGCTTGAATATTATGTAATAAGTGAAATAAAAGTATATTGTCCGCACAAGATGTTTTTGTCTAAAAAATGTATTATGTCGACTATATATGAAGCAATAGAAATACTTCATAGCTGTTTTAATCTCAACTTCAATCCCGAAAAATGTTTTCAAAATTTCCCGGTCATGTAAGGGGCGTGGCGATTTCTTTCTTTCAGACCAATCAAAAAGAAAGAAATCCAAACTGGATCTAGTTCAGCGGTAGGGTCCGAGATGTAGCAAAAGGTACATCGACATGATCGAGTGACGGAATAAGGTCATGCAGACGTTCAGAAGAGCTAATTATAAATACTGATCGAAATTGCCCGCATGATCGAAATATGACGACTTTCCCCTAGTCCTCCAAGACGGGGAATAAAAGTACCACAAGTGATAAATGACCAAAAAAGTAATGCTACTCCAATCTATTTAGTTTAAACGTAGTTTATTTGTAAATAATTTTACAAAAGGGATTGGACACAAGTTATCACAACTTAGATCGTCCTCTCCCAAATACAGAAGTAACATTAACAATATGTAATTTGAATGGCATACACAAATTTTTATAAAAGATATGAATTAAAAAAAAACAAAACAAAACAGCAAGACATTACATTAAGCTGAAATATGATAAAATAAAACACTGAAATAGACAAAATCTTGCTGTTAATCGTATGAAGACATGATCGCTCCAAAGAAAGAAGAATAATTAAGTTTTGAAGAAATAAACAGGTTGTTTATCAAACTAGAAAGAAAAATGCAAAGAGGTGAATTGCTTCACTCATTCTACAATACTTGCAATCCAAAAATAACTATATTACAAAAATAATCACGGGGCGCACACATACCACTGTCCAATTGTGATGTGCCCCCAGTATACTAACAATAAAATTGCATATCTACTCATACACACCCATTCTCTTACATTCTTACCAACCCACCTCTATGCATCATATACATGATATACATATAATTGAAAATACTTGATATTAACAATATTGGGTTCAAAGATAGTGATTTAGACTCATTTAAATGTTATTAAAATCTATCGGATACTTTTATGAAATGCATAACATCTTTGAAAATTTTAATATTGTCATCAGGGTCATATTCTTCATTGCCATACAAGAGCGGATTGAGGTCTAAGGGATTTACCCAGTGTAGGTTATTAAATAAGATTTGTCTACAATTTTCATATTTTGGACATTCAAAAAAGAAATGGTATGAGGTTTCGTTTGAATTACAGTGTGGGCATTTTGGATCATCAATAATGTTAAATCTGTTATTGACAAGTGGAGAAGATTATTATTTGGCAAGGGGCATTTTTTTCTGCTTCCAAATGAAATCGCTAATGGCTGGAGTTGAGAAAACTTGTATGTTATGGAATGGGAAGCCAGAGGAATAACAGTAAAAGCAAATAATCATATTGATTCAAACAAAGTAAACTTACAATATAGCAGTCTAAAAACCGAACCCTGATTGTGTTTTCCGTGATTTTTAAAAAAAATATTGGAATGACATCCTGATCCTACGGTCCGAATGGACACTGCATTTCTTTTTTCGCTTGAAGTACTTTATGATAGATAACATATGTTGTTAACAGAAATTGACAAATTGAAATTTCTGTGTCTGCTATCTCCATCTTAGCTTAAATTTCTCGGATTTTATAAAATCCGAGCTAAGGCCTGTTTGAAATTGAATCATGTGTTTTCATTATACAATGCGTTGAAAAAAAACTCTCTTCACAGTAAATCACTTGCATTCAAATTTATTATCAATGAAGCGTAATTGAGTTTACCTTTTGGTTTGGCTCCTAGACTGTCGAACCATTTCACTTTTTGGTTATACCTTGCATGATCTTACCTATACATGTTTCCAAAATTCTGGAGTCTTATTATTTCATACTCTATACCTACCTTATAATACATGTGATATTGCTTAACTTCACATGCACTGCCGGGGTACATTAATTGGTAGTTCCAAGGGGGTTCCAGGAATTGTAAAATCTTTCTTGATTTTTCTTTAATTTTAATTAAGAAAACTGAAAGATTGGATATGCAGGTGTCCCATGACATTCCCTCCAACTCGGAGTCAAATAATACTATAAGAAGCAGATCCAGGGTTTGAAGTTTGAAAAAAGAAATCGACAAATGCAGAAATTGCGACATTACCTTAAAATAGATTTTTTCCAGTTTCACCGGGTCTCATTTGGGGGTTATTTTCGCAAAAAATTTCGGCCGATGTTTCTCCACGTTCTAACAGGTTTGGGGTCTATTGCCCATCCATTTAATCAGAAGTTCTCTTTTATAATACCCCCCCAACAAAAAAAAGATATGTCGGCGTGGAGCAGTTCATGCTTTCCGGAACAGCAGATGCTAGATTCTACCGGTACACCTGATCTCACCCATGGTTTTTTTATTGGGTCCGTGTTGCTCATCTGTATGTGTGTCTTCATTTTTTTTGTCCCGTACTCAAGTGGCGTCCTTGTTTCTTAGTGTGTCTGATTTTGCCATTGTCCATGGATTGTTCGTTCTTTTGATTGATGGTTCGGTTCTCACTTACTCTACTTCCAGCTTCCAGTTTTGTGAAGGTTTACTACTTCTTTAGTTTTATTGCATTCTTGTTTATTTTTGTCATGTTGTCAGTTTTGCTATGTTTATACATTTTGATACTGAAACTTTTTCTTGAATGTCTTTTAGCTTCCGTATTTGTTTGCGTTGAGAGATAATTGTTTCATAAAATTGTAAGTCCCTTCCCTCATTAGGAGCAAGGACGTATATTTAGAATATATAGGCCTATCCTTGTTAGGAGGTATAAATATTTTTTTTAATAAGTGTTTGTGGGTGTAAGTTAATTTCTTCGTTCGTTTTTAAGGTAGCGCCTTCCTCATATAATACTGAACTAAAAACTAAAAAAACGGTGTTTTATGATATCAAAATCAAATCTATATGACAAATGTCTAAATAAACCAAAACGAATGAATTTAGTAATGGGTGGCGAGTTAGTATTTGCTTACATTATAGGGACTTCCTCACGACCTGAAAAGCAACACATTAGTCAACTATAAAAAAAAAAGAAATAAATGTGATGTTTTTTTATTAATCGGATTCAATCCTTTTTACGGGAGTCCACACAGAAAAAAATCGTTATGGGCTTTTTCCTCAAAACTTTAACTATCGAACTCCGAGCTTTTCATCTGTAGAAAGAGCATACTGCTGTACGAATTTTAAGTACTTATGGTGTTTTTGGATTAGTGTCTATCCAAAGGATAGAGTTCTATCCTATGTTACGACCCGGGGTGACCAACCTCACGCAATCAGAATTTAGTGATCATACCCATGCTAAAAGAATCCTTTTCAGGAAACCTCGTACACATCTTTCTGATCTCATAAAAAAAACTCTGACACTCAATAGTCTATTTTCATTGAACATTAATTTGATTGCCCGAACTCTTCAACACTTAAATGGTGCCCGAATTCGTTAATTAATCACTGAATGAATTTCCCATTCATACAATTTGTGTGTAGATGTATGAATATGGAAGACCGATTTTGTATGAATGGCGTAAACGTACTTCCCTGAACCCTCAATGAAACGATGTGGCTGTTTTGAAATAAATCATAAAAGAACAACGCATTGGAAATAAAAAATCAAATTCAGTAGCCGTCGAGATTTACAATCTACGGAAGGCGTAATGTTTGTTTACATTTCTAATTATCAATGAATGGAAAAGTACGGCTGTTCCACGTTGGCTGTTCCATTATACTTGTTGCGATTGCCATGTAGTGTCTTCTCCGAGGTCCGCGTTCGGTATACATGTAAATGGCCGACTCAAAACAAAATACTGAAGAAGTCGTACATCGGTAAATACAAAGTATTACCTGGAAACAGTTGTCAAGGTGCATATTCCGAAACAGACGATATTTTGCAACGATCGGGGTTGGAATTGACTTAATTCGAAATAGGATCAGGCAGGGGTGTTGATCTGTTGATTGCCGTTCGTCCAACCCCGGGGCGTCCAACAATGTTCAGTCCGGGGTGTTGCGTGTTTATAATTGCCGTTGATCAGAGTTTGGTCAAACTNAAACTTGGAATGAGGGGGTCAATGTCGTTCCCGACAGTCATTATTCTAATAGCCATTGTGTCTCTGTCTGAATTTATCAGACCAAGCAGAAAACCTACATTTGTATCACACCAAAATTTTGTTCGTGAAAACTATAACCAAATTTCTTATAATTTGTTTGAATTTTTGGATAAATAACAAAATACCGAATTTATTCTGTTTTATTAGGTGTTTACTGTTATCTTCGCTTTAAAATTATTAGTTATAATCAGAACATAGGTAAATATTAGGTAAAAATGTTGCTCGACTGTGAACAAATATAACATTAAGCTACACGAAAAACAGAAAGTTCACCGATGAACTTTTTTCATGGCTGATTTGATAAATGTAAAGATATCTAGTATTTTAACTCTATATTTTATTCCATTAGTGTCTGAAATACTAGGATTTGTACTCGTACTAGATCCGGGTTCGATAGTTGCACGACTCTGAGAATCCCGTTGAGAATATTAAAAGAAACTTGGGGCTCATGGTGTAAAAAAGTGAACTTGACATACGTGCATTAACACCCCCGGTGAACCTGTACATCGTGCAATCAGGGTAGCGACTAACTGTACGCAGGGTAGTGCAAAACAAACTAGAAATAGGCATGCAGACGAAAAGTGAGTTGATTAATTTTTCCATTTTATAAGGACATTATGCTTTACTTCGATTATTAATATGAGATTCGGAGGTGCCAACCCATATTATGTGTCAATTGCAGGTTGTTTTGATTGCTTATAACTGTATAATTAGCAAAAGTTTTACTGTACGCAATTTCATCAGGGTAGGACTAAGCGTACAGTAGGTAGCGACTAACTAAAGGCGAACTGTACGCAGGGTAGGATTTTTACTGTACGCAAGGTATGACTATGTTTACAAACAAATTAGCGTATTATGCCCTACAAAGAGTATATGCTCACCCTGAATGGAACCTAAATGTTAATATGAAATTGCTATGAGCTGTTTTGTTTACTTGGACTAATGTCAGAATCAATGGAACAATGAAAGTCTGTATAGATAAAGGACAAAACATCACAAACCACAGTCATCTCATTATATTTGACCTCGATAGGCAAATCTTTTCTAGATACACATGAGTTGCAACATTTATTATATGTGAACATTTTAATTGGAATACTACGGAAGCCCATAGAGGACCTCCAAAGAACATAAATAAAAAAAATTATATCGTTATCTCGATATATATATCGTTATATCGATATAATTATATCGTTATCTCAATATAAATAAATCGTTATCTCGATATAATCATATCGTTATCACGATATAATATTGATATCGTTATCTCGATATATTTATTTCGTTATATCGATATAATTATTTCGTTATCTCGATATAAATATATCGTTATAACGAAAAAATATATGGTTATAACGATATTTTTATTGTGATATATTTCAAGAGAAATTACAATTGTATGAAAACCTATTCGCGTTACATTCGAATTTTAATTTAGTTAAACATGATGAATTGATTTATATGATAGTTAATTGTCAGCTAATGCTAGGTTTACAATGCAGATCAGATCAACTTGATCAAGTCGAACATGCTGTTTTATACCGATCAACGTCATAAAATCCATTGATCGAGCTAACTCACGACGTCCATTCGACATTTACCCGATTGAACACGACCAACACTCGGCCATTTTCGATCTCTTAACGATTCACGTACGACGTATGCTCGACTCTTAATCGACCAACCAGACTCCTAAGCCGATTAGACCAAACTTGTTACGATTGCCCAAAGATTGTCCATTTTCAAAATATATAGAATCTGCCATATCTTCAGCTAATACAAAATGACAGCTAAAAGAGGCATAAAGTTTAACATTGTATCCGAAAGACCAATTACAATCAAATTGGTCAAAATATTCCTTTCGTTGTTCCCTTTAAAAAAGTATTTATCTTATCTGCATGCAATACAAGATGGATGACAACGGACAACATAATATGTCATTCGACCCTCCTAGTATATTCATTCAAAGATCTTCTACTATGAAACGTCTTTGCCAATTCGCCAAAATTGAAATCAATAGTCCTTGGCTTGTCTTAACTTGAGATAATATCCGGCAGATTCTCATCATATCAAAGATGGTCATCAGCCAAAAGGAATATTTTTATCCCCACCACAAGACGAAATGTTGAGTCATATTACAAACATAAATAATGACATAATGTGAAGTAAACGAACACGAGTCAAAGTCTCTACAATACATCATGGTAAAACCAAATAATGGAACATGTTTTTATTGTTGTTTTTCGTTACCACAGACGGACATAATCTGACCAGTTTGTGTTTCAATAAAAAATCCTAATGAACGAATTAATAATATGATAAATATTAAAGACAAAAACCTGCGTCATCTCAATTCTAAACCCCGAAATACAAAGTGGTGAGATATTCTGTTCACCTTCAGCACGTGTACCAAGTCCGGCTATCCCGAATTCCTATCGTTGTGCATGTTTGTCTTTTGTCATTTTATTGTTTTTCTTGTGCGGTTCCCTGGTGTATTGTGACTGATTGCGGTTTTCGGTCATTGAAGGTGTTTATCTGTTATCCATTCTACATTAAAAATCCTGTTTAAAAACGATATAAATAATTCGAGATGACGATTTAATTATATCGAGATAACGATATATATATCGAGATAACGATATATATATTTTTTTATTTTTGTTCTATATAGGTCCCCTATGGGCTTCCGTAGAATACAGTACCTTGGATATATATCTATGCACAATCACATAAACTCAGTAATTTACTATGATGATTTACAGAAATTTCGTTTGTTAAATTCAATGCTGCCAACCGAAACGACTTTCTACTTATTACGCATATATGTTGTCATCTACATATGTCTGCAAGTACTGTCCTGAAGGCTTGGCTTTGAATCTTTCCACAGTATAATTGACCACCTTGCAGATGACCATAGTATTTCAAGAAACTAGAGGCTCTAAAGAGCCCGTATAGCTCATCTGATCCATGACTGGCATAAACTGCAGCCCAAAGTAACCCAATGTTAAAGTGTCTCATTTTCTGGAAGTTTCAAAGGAGAAAATCTTTGAGCGTGTTTTCCACATATGGTGCAATGTTAAACAATGGTCCCCGCTGGCGGCCATCTTGGAATACATGCAGACTTACCAGACACATTCATCGATAGGTACCGACTATGGACAGTTGTCACCAAGTATGGTTCCAATTGGGCAAGTAGATTCAGCAGTTTCAACGGTAATTTAAAGCCCACTATCCATTACAACCCATATCAGACCATCATTCAAAAAAAAATTTGGGAAGGGGTTCACCTTATAATTCAGATAATGCATATTGCTGAAATCAAAACATTCCAAGTCCACCTTTCCATAAAAAAATTTTGGCAGGGGTTCCCCATTATAATCTAGTTTAAATATATTTCTTATATTGTGAAGAGAACTACGAAGCACAATACAACAATCAAGCTTACATTGTAAGTTATACAGTTGAACTTCAGTCTCTCAAACTTTGGTAGCTGGAACACCACCAATATCTCGAACTGTATTAAGTCTGATCATGTTTAACTAATTTCTTTGTTTGGCTTTTTTGACAAAATGACAATTTTCAACATCAGTTTTGAAGTCACAACATCAATATCTATTTGGAAACCAAATTTCATTGAAATTGGACAATGTTGAATTTTCCCGCCTTTTTGGCGGCCATTTGAAAATGGCGTTCAACGAACAATTTGCAACATCAGTTTTTGAAGTCGCAACATCAATATCTATTTGGAAACCAAATTTCATTGAAATCGGACAATGTTGAATTTTCCCGCCTTTTTTGGTGGCCATTTTGAAAATGGCATTCAACGAACAATTTTTAACATCGGTTTTGAAGTCTCAACATCAATATCTATTTGGAAACCAAATTTCATTGAAATCGGACAACGTTGGTTTTTTCCGCCTTTCTTGGCGGCCATTTTGAAAATAGCTGTCAACAAACAATTTTCAACACTGGTTTTGAAGTCGCAACATCAATATCTATTTGGAAACCAAATCTTTGAAATTGAACAATGTTGAATTTTCCCGCCTTTTTTTGGCGACCATTTTGAAAATGGCGGTCAACGATCGATTTTCAACACCACGTTTGAAGTCACCACAGCATGGCAAACATTTTATAAATTTAGTTTTGGAAATAAAAGACGAAAAATATGAAAATTTTGAAAATTCTGTGAAAAAAGGGCAATAACTCCTACAAGGGTTTTGGGATTTTCTCCAAAATTTCAGGGTGGGTAGATCTTGATATGCCGAACATTTTTGCAATATAAAGTTGACCTCTATATGCTATAGTTTCTTTTGATTGTTAAAATTTTGAATAATTTCCAGAAAAAGGACAATAACTTTAAAACTGGTAGTCAGATTTTCTTCAAAATTGCAGGGCGCGTAGATCTTGCCATGCTGATCACTTTTACTCCATGTCAGATTTTTGATATCTGTAACGGTTTTCGAGTTATTTGCCAAAAACAGCAATTTACCCCTATGTGCTATTTTTAGTAACGGCAGCCATCTTGTTTGGTCCTCGGACTCGTAGGATATTTTGAAAGAGGATACC